>PITA01012273.1:0-62815 GCA_004023965.1 Spilogale gracilis
TGGAAAAAAAAATTTTAGTAACAATAATAAAAAAAAAAAGAACCATATGATCCTCTCAACAGGTGGAGAAAAAGCACTGGACAAACTACAACACCCTTTCATGATAAAAACCTTCAATAAAGTAGGCTTTGATGGAACATACCTGAACATAACAAAGGCCATACACAAAAACCCCACAGCTAATATAATCCTTAGTGGGGGAAAACAGACCTTTTCCTCTACGGTCAGGAACAAGACAGGGACATCCACTCTCAGCACTGTTATTTAACATAGCATTATGAGTCCTAGCGTAAGCAATCATACAACATAAAGAAATAAGTCATCCAGATGGGCAAAGAGAAAGTTGAACTTTCACTCCTTGCAGATGACATGATACTGTATATAGAAAGCCCAAAAGACTCCACCAAAATATTGCTAGAACTGATATTCAAATTCAGTAAAGTCACCGGATAAAATATCAATGTACAGAAATCTGCTGCATTTCTATGCACCAACAATGAAGCAGCAGAAAGAGGAATCAATCTCATTTACAAGCCCCCCAAAGACCATAAGATAGCTAAGAATAAACCTCACCAAAGGGGTAAAAGATTTGCATTCTGAAAACTATAAATTAATAATGAAAGAAATTCAAGGTGACACAAAGAAATAGAAGAACATTCCATGTTCATGGACTGGAAGAACAAATATTGTTAAAATGTTCATACTCCAGTGTGTCTGGGTGGCTTAGCTGCTTGAGCGTCTGACTTAGGCTCAGGTCATGATCTCAGGGTCCTGGGATCTAGCCCCGTGTCAGGCTCCATACTCTGTGGGGAGTCTGCTTATCTCTCTCTCTCTCTCTCTGCCCCTCGCCCTGCTCCTGCTCCCTCTGCTCTCTCTCAAATAAATCTTCAAAAAACCCCACAAAACTGTCTATACGTCCCAAAGCAATCTACACAATTCAATCCCTATCGAAATACAACCAGCATTTTTCACAGAACTTGAAAAAACAATCCTAAAATTTGTATGGAACCACAAAAGATCCTGAGTAGCCAAAGAATCTTGAAAAAGAAAAGCAAAGCTGGAGGTATCACAATTCCAGACTTCAAGTTATACTACAAAGCTGTAGTGATCAAGATAGTCTGGTGCTGGCACAAAAACAGACACACAGATCAGTGGAATAGAAGAAAAAAACGCAGAAATGAACCCAAAACTATATGGTCAACTAGCCTTCAACAAAGCAGGAAAGAATATGTGATGGAAAAAAGACAATCTCTTCAACAAATGTGTTGGGAAAACTGGACAGCATCACCTAAAAGAATGAAACTGGACCACCTTCTTACACCATACAAGGAAAGGAAATAGAGAGCCTTTTAAAAAAAATAGTGGTGTATTATTGGGATATATTAGCACAGCTCTTTTTTAAAAATTCTTTTTTTTTTAAAGATTTTATTTATTTGACAGCAAGAAACACAGCGAGAGAGGGAACACAAGCAGGGGGAGTGAGAGAGGGAGAAGCAGGCTTCCCGCCGAGCAGGGAGCCTGATGTGGGACTCGATCCCGGGTCTCCAGGATCATGACCTGAGCCGAAGGCAGTCACTCAACCAACTGAGCCACCCAGGCGTCCCTAAAAATTCTTTTAAATTCAATTTAGTTAACATATAGTGTATTATTATTTTCAGGTGTAAAATTTAGTGATTCGTCAGTTGCATATAACACCCCATGCTCATTACATCACATGCCCTCCTTAATGCCCATTCCCCAGTTACCCCGTTCCCCGACCTACCACCTCTCCAGTTTGTCTCCTAGGGTTAAGAGTCTCTTATGGTTTTCCTCCCTCTCTGGTTTATTGCTGTTGTTGTTGTTTTTAAAAGATTTTATTTATTTATTTGATAGAGAAAGAGGGAGAGGGAGAAGCAGACTCCCTGCTGAGCAAGGAGCCTGATGTGGGACTTGATCCCATGACCCTGGGATAATGACCTGAGCCGAAGACAGACATTTACGGACTAAGCGACCCAGGCACCCTCCCTCTGTTTTTATCTTATTTTATTTCTCCTTCTCTTCCCCTACGTTCATCTGTTTTGTTTCTTAAATTCCACATATGAGTGAAATCATATGGTATTTGTCTTTCCCTGACTTACTTTGCTTAGCACAATATCTGCTAGGTCCATCCATGTCATTGAAAATGGCAAGACTTAGTTTTTTTGATGGCTGAGTAATATCCCAGTGTGTGTGTGTGTGTGTGTGTGTGTGTGTGTGTGTGTACACATCTTTTTTTTTTTTTTTTAAAGATTTTATTTATTTGACAGAGAGAAACACAGCCAGAGGGGGAACACAAGCAGGGGGAGTGAGAGAGGGAGAACCAGGCTTCCTGCTGAGCAGGGAACCCAATGTGGGACTCGATCCCCGGTCTCTGGGATCATGACCTGAGCCGAAGACGGTTGCTTAACCAACTGAGCCACCCAGGAGCCCCAAGACCACATCTTTTTTATCCATTCATCTGTTGATGGACATCTGGGCCCTTTCCATATTTTGGCTATTGTGGACATTGTTAATAGCACAGATCTTTTATTTTTGTTTCTGTGCTATTTTAACCTTTAACAAGAAGTATTAATCTATTTTTTCAAATATAAATTGAAAGTCTTTTTTTTTTTTCTTTTTTTTAAGATTTTATTTATTTGACAGAGAGAAACACAGCCAGAGAGGGAACACAAGCAGGGGGAGTGAGAGAGGGAGAAGCAGGCTTCCCCCCGAGCAGGGAGCCCGATGTGGGGCTCAATCCTGGGTCTCCGGGATCACGACCTGAGCCGAAGGCAGTCGCTTAACCAACTGAGCCACCCAGGTGCCCCTGAAAGTCTTAAGACAAAGTAATTAGGGCACCTGGGTGGCTCAGTGCGTTAAGCCTCTGCCTACGGCTCAGGTCATGATCTCAGGGTCCTAGGATGGAGGTCAGCATCGGGCTCTCTGCTCAGCAGGGAGCCTGCTTCCTCCTTTCTCTCTGCCTGCCTCTCTGCCTACTTGTGATCTCTCTTTGTCAAATAAATAAATAAAATCTTAAAAAAAAAAAAAAAGAGTAATTAAGAAAGCCCAATTCTTTACCAGTGTTTCTAGAACAAAGAATTTACTATGAGTTCCAAAAGTTCTTTTACCTACATTCAAGGTTGCATTCCAGAGCACCAGTTGCCTTTTGAGTTTTTTCTTGTTCTCTAAGTTGCCGGTTCAAAATTCTCAGTTGCCTAAAGGAAATAATAAAGAAACATGACTCTAAGAATCCTAAACTCATTTAACAGTGTATGTCTAACAGCCTATTTAAAAAGGCAACAGTTCCCTTCTCTTAACCATCAGTTTGTTCTTTCTAATTCATACTCTTTCCCTTGGCTTATCTTTCTTTTTTCCCTTTGCTCATCTGTTTTGTTTCTTAAATTCCACATATGAGTGAGATCATATGGCATTTGCCTGAGTAACCTGTTTTGCTCTGGTGAGTGGGGGCATTAAAGAGTACAGAGAAAAAAATGAAAAGTAAAAAAGACAAAAGATGGTACCCACTAGGACTGCAGAAGTCCAACCCATCCCCGAAACAAATGACAAAACCAAATAAACAAAACAACAAAACCACATTGCTACTCTTATTCATACCGCCTGAGAGAACTGTTAAAAGATTGTCTGGTACAGCATAAACTCTCCCCTCACAAGAAAAAAGATGACTTCCTTATATTTCGTCTTTCCTTTTTTGTTCTCTCAATGATCTCCTTGAATTTTTTATTTTTCTTTCTTTCATTTCCTATCTCCTCCTGCTATTGTCTTCTTTGTCTTCTTCTCTCTACCTTCTTCATATTTTCATTACTGTATAAACAACTTACTTTTTAAAAGATCTGTCCTGACTATGAACTAGAATATCTACAGGCACTGACGGCTATCAGATATGCATCTGCTTTGTTTGTCACACGTTGAAAAAAATTGGGAAATGCAAACCTATACTTCTAATAATTTATTACATGAAAAAGTTAATGGCCCAATTTTTAAAAAGTGAATGCTAATGAGCGGCAACTTTGCCCTACAATGAACTTCACAATTTGTGGCCACTTCACAAACTGGAATATACAAAGGAACTACAAAAATGTTTACTTCTAAGATGTTAATGCTGAAAAATGTCTCTATTATCGTTCCAGAATTACCTGAAAATATTCTGTATTATTTATTTTTGTTTCTGAAGCTAAATGTTGAGTGCACTAACTCACATCATTTACATGTATTAATTCCAGATGGGTTAAGGAGGTAAATACAAAATAGACAGACAAACAAGACCAACTATCAAAGTTTTAGGTGGAAATCTATGTAATCTTGAAGTCGGGAAGGCATTCCTAAGCAAGATTTAAAGATATCAAAATTTAAAACTTGTTCTAGAATTTGGAGTCTGGAAGCAAATACCTTGCCACACATATGAGACCAAAAATCCACAACCCTCAAAGACCTCCTGCAAATCAGTAAGAAAGGCAATAAAAATGGGCAATTCACATAAGAAATTGAAATGGCCTATAAGCATACCAAAAAATGCTCGGCTTTACTGATATGAAGAAATGCAAAGTTAAAATAGGAGATATTTTATGGCCACAAGACTGACAAAAATAAAAGGAAATAATATCATTTTTTGGTGAGACAAATGAATCATCTCGATCGGTGAGAGTCAACTGATATAACTATTGGAACAGCAATTTGACAAATGTATCCAACAAAATGTAAAATGTTCATTATCTTTGACAAAATAAGTCTAACTATTCTAGACTCAGAAATATAACTGAGCCTTAAACAACATGGGTTTTGAACCGTGTGGGTCCACTTATACACAGATTTTTTTTTTTAAGATTTTATTTATTTGACAGAGAGAAACACAGCCAGAGAGAGAACACAAGCAGGGGGAGTGAGAGGGGGAGAAGCAGGCTTCCCGCCGAGCAGGGAGCCCGACGTGGGACTCGATCCCGGGTATCCAGGATCATGACCTGAGCTGAAGGCAGTCGCTTAACCAACTGAGCCACCCAGGTGCCCCTATATACAGATATTTGATAAATACTGTATAGTACTAAAAATGTATTTTTCTCTTCCTTAGGATTTTCTTAATATTTTCTTTTCTCTAGCTTACTTTATTGTAAGAATAAATTTTTGGTGAGACAAATGAATCATCTCGATCGGTGAGAGTCAACTGATATAACTATTGGAACATATAGTTCCATATAACACACAAAATACATGTTAATCAATAAAAACATTCAATGTTATTGATAAGGCCTCCGGTCAACAGTAGGTTATCAGTAGTTAAGTTTTGGAGGAGTCAAAAGTTATACACAGATTTTTGACTCTGTAGGGTATAGGGACTCCTCTTTTTTTTTTAAGATTTTATTTATTTATTTGAGAGAGAGAGAGAGCATAAGAGGGGAGAAGGTTAGAGGGAGAAGCAGACTCCCCGCGGAGCTGGGAGCTGAATGTGGGACTCGATCCTGGGACTCCAGGATCATGACCTGAGCTGAAGGCAGTTGGTTAACCAGCTGAGCCACCCAGGCACCCATGGGCCCCTAACTCTTGAATGCTCGAGAGTCAACTGTAGTTGTACATGCACAAAAGCATCTATAATCTTTAGATTTATACAAAGATGTTTACAGTAGCAATATTTAATAGTAATGTTAAAAATGACTTACAGTGCTACATAAATTATAGTATATCCATAATAAGAAATACACAAGTAGTTTTTTAAAAAGAGAAATCTATATGTACTGACAAGGAAATATTTTCAAGACTCCTTGTAAAGTGAAAGCAAGCAAGCTACAGAAGAAAAACTGTATAATACAATCCCATGTTTGTTTCAAAACAATTCTGCTTTTCTGAAAAGTTTCTCCTTTATAACAAAGAGTGCAGATCTAGAAAAGGCAGCATAGATTGGTAATCTATAACTCTAACTGGAATGCTTCTTTTGGTATTTTCTAGGAAAACAGAGTGCTGAGGTCCTCTTACACATCAAGTGTGTGACAGAAGCTTTGCTTGACAATCTTCTTGTACATATGTCCCTAGTAAGCTTCTTCTCTTCTCTTCCCCTATATGGCCAGCCTAAACTTTCATCCCTCACTGTAAGCATCTCATTGCTACCCTCTTCCTCTCAGCAGACACTTTCCTATTTTCACTAAAAATAACACAGCTTGGGGACAAACTGTTATCCTTCTGCCCCAGGGCGTATAAATTTATCCATATATATACACACTAATCTCACTTTTCTTCTACTCTTTGAGAAAGACAGCCTCATCAGCTTCCTGGATCCCACTGTCTCCTCTACCCTGAAGGACTCTGCTCCTATTCCACTTCTTTTATCTTCCCACATGCAGCTTCTCCTTCTTGTTCATGCGCCTAAGCCAAGAAGCATAATAAAAGCACTCCCATATTTAGGAAAATATTCCCTCCAACCCAACTGTACCATTAGCTACTCTCCTTCCTTTTCACTCCCAGCTTTCAGGCCAGGCTTTTTAAAACATGATTGTTGGGGCGGGTGGGTGGCTCAGATGGTTGAGCGACTGCCTTCCGCTCAGGACATGATCCTGGAGACCCGGGATCGAGTCCCACATCGGGCTCCCTGCTCGGCAGGAAGCCTGCTTCTCCCTTTCTCACACTCTCTGCTTGTGTTCCCCTCTCTAGCTGTGTTTCTCTCTGTCAAAATAAATAAAATCTTAAAAAAAAAAACAAAAACATGATTGTTATGGGCGCCTGGGTGGCTCAGATGGTTAGTAAGCATCTGCCCTTGGCTGAGGTCATGATCCCAGGGTCCTGGGATGGAGTCCCGCATCAGGCTCCCTGCTCCTTGGGGAGCCTGTTTCTCTTTGTCTCACACGAACAAATAAGTAAAATATTTTTAAAAAAATGACTTAAAAAATAAAACATGACCGTTCTATTAAAAAATGATACCTGATAAAAATATAACAAAAGATAATCTCTTTTTTTTTTTAAATTTTATTTATTTGACAGAGAGAAACACAGCTAGAGAGGGAACACAGCAGAGGGACTGAGAGAGGGAGAAGCAGGCTTCCCGCCGAGCAGGAAGCCCAATGTGGGACTCGATCCCAGGTCTCCGGGATCATGACCCGAGCTGAAGGCAGTCGCCCAACCGACTGAGCCACCCAGGCGCCCCCAAAAGATAATCTCTTAAAAATGGATAGTTCTATATGCTTTTAACAAATGTTATGTATTATATATTCATATACTTGATTTAAACAAAGGAAAAGAACTGCTGACATTTAGGCAAATATTTTTTTCTTTACTCGCTGTTTTAAAATATGGCTCTACTGAAATGAAACATATATAATAAACTGCAGTTTATAATAAAAGTATATAATTTGATACATTTTATATATGATGTGATGAAACCATCACCACAATTAAGATACTCATTGCACCTCCAAATTTCCACATGCTCCATTTTCATAACATCCTCTTCTCAAACCACCACTGATTTATAGATTAGTTTACATTTTCTCGAACTTTATACTATATAGTATACAATGTATTCTTTTTTTTTTTTAAGATTTTATTTATTTGACAGAGAGAAACACAGCCAGAGAGGGCACACAAGCAGGGGGAGTGAGAGAGGGAGAAGCAGGCTTCCCGCCGAGCAGGGAGCCCGATGCGGGGCTCGATCCTGGGTCTCCGGGATCATGACCTGAGCCGAAGGCAGTCGCTCAACCAACTGAGCCACCCAGGTGCCCCATACAATGTATTCTTTAGCCTGCCTGTCTGCATTCAGCACAATGATTCTGAGATTCTTCCGCACTGTTGCATGCATCAATACTTCCTTCCTTTCCACTGTTGAGTGGTATATTCCATTGTGCTGCTATACCACCATTTGTTTATCCATTCACCTGTTTACAGACATCTGGGTTGTTTCCTAAGAACATTCACAAACAAGTTTTTGTGTGGACGTATATGCTTTTACTTCTCTGAGTACATACCTAGGAGTGAAATGATTGGATCATATGATGATGTTAATTTCTAAGAAACTACCAAACTATTTTCCAAAGTGGTCATACCATTTTATATTCCCACCAGTAAATCATGCAAGTGCAAGTTCCTCCAAATCCTCACTAACATCTGGTATAGTCTTTTGAATTTAAGTTATTCTGGTGGGTATGTGGTATTATTTCCTTGTGGTTTTAGTCTGTATTTTCCTAATGATTGACAGTGGTGAGCAGATTTTCACACGCTTATTTGATATCCATCTATCTTCTTTGATGTAGCATCTATTAAAATATTTTGCCCGTTTTTTGAGTTGTAACAATTCCTTATACATTCTATGTGTACAAGTCCATCAAATATATGTGTTGCAAATATTTTCTGTTGTTTGCCTCTTCACCTTTAGTAATAGTCTTTTGAAGAGCAAATTGTAAATTTTGATGAAGTCCAACTTACAAATTCTTTCTACTTATGTTTTGTTACATTTAAGAAATCCTTCCCAATCCATGATCCCTAAGACTTTTTTCTTATGTTTACTTTAAGTTCTATTTAACTTACTTATTTCTAACTTAATATTTAACTTATATACTTATTTTATTTATATGTTGACTTGTGATTCATTTCTTTTTTTTTTTTTTAAGATTTTATTTATTTGACAGAGAGAAACACAGCCAGAGAGGGAACACAAGCAGGGGAAGTGAGAGAGGGAGAAGCAGGCTTCCTGCCGAGCAGGGAGCCTGATGTGGGACTCCATCCCGAGTCTCCAGGATCATGACCTGAGCCGAAGGCAGTCGCTTAACCAACTGAGCCACCCAGGTGCCCCAAGACTTGTGATTCATTTCAAGTTAATTTTTATATATAGTGTGAGGTAAAGGTTGAAGTGGTTGTTCTTTCCGTCTGTCTCTCCCTCCCTCCCTTCCTTCTTCCCTTCCTTTCTTTTTTCTTTTTTCCTGTTTTGTACATGGCTCTCCAATTGTTCAGCACTACTTATTGAAAAGATCATTCTTTCCCCCTTGAATCTCCTTGGCATCTTTGTCAAAAATTTGTTACCTTTATTTACTATTATTATTTTTTAAAGATTTTATTTGAGAGAGAGAGGCCAAGGAAGAGGGAGAAGCAGGCTCCCTGCTGAGTGGGGAGTCAGACCCAGGACCCCTGAGATTACATATGACCCAAGCTGAAAGCAGATGCTTAATAGACTGAGCCACCCAGGAGCCCCTAAGAAACAGTTACCTTTATACGTGAGTTTATTTCTGGACTCCATTCTGTTTTAATTACATATCTATCTATCTTTACACCAATGCTACACTGTCTTGATTACTATAACTTTATATCTTGAAATAGGATAGTACCAATTTTGTTCTCCTTTCCCAAAGTTGTTTTGGTTTGGTTATTTTAGATTTTTTGAATTTCCATAAAATTTTAGAATCATCTTTCTCAAAAAAAGATGCTGGCTTTTCTCCAGAATTACAAAGAATCTATAGATCAATTTGGGGAGAACAAACTTCTGAAAATAATAAGTTTTATAATCTATGCATCCTTATACACGTTTTCTTTAATTTCTCTCTGTAATGTTTTATAGTTTTCAGTATACATGTCTTACACATTTTTAATCAAATTTATCCCTATCTTGATCATATATTTTTAAAATTTTTAAAAATATTTTATTTATTTATTCGAGAGAGAGAAAGGGGAGAAGGTCAGAGGGAGAAGCAGACTCCCCGTAGAGCCAGGAGCCGGATGTGGGACTCGATCCCAAGATTCTGGGATCATGACCTGAGCTGAAGGCAGTGGCTTAACCAACTGAGCCACCCAGGTGCCCCTTGATCATATTTTTGATGCTATTAATAGTATTGTTGTTGTTGTTGTTTTTAAAAGATTTTATTTATTTGACAGAGAGAAACACAGCCAGAGAGGGAACACAAGCAGGGGGAGTGAGAGAGGGAGAAGCAGGCTTCCCGCCGAGCAGGGAGCCCAATGCGGAACTCGATCCCGGGTCCCGGGACCATGACCCGAGCCAAAGGCAGCCGCCCAACCAACTGAGCCACCCAGGCGCCCCAATAGTATTGTTTTTAAATTTCACTTCAAATTGTTCATTGTCAATATATAGAAATGTAGTTACCTTTTGTATATTGATCTCATATCCCACAACCCTGCTAAGCTCATTTATTAATTCTAGTGGCTTTTTTATAGATTCTGTAGCTTTTCTACAAAGACTATCTTGTCATTAGTGAATAAGACAGCCTGTATTTTAAAAGGCCTTTATTCCCGTTCCTTGCTTTATTGCACTGGTAGAACCTCCAGCACAATACTAAATAGAAATAATAATCACTATTTGCTACATATCATTCAGACATTTTTTAAGTCTATACAGATAGAGAAAAAATTAGTCAAACAGATAACATTATAAAAACTATTACAAATACTATTTTATAATATTAAAAATATTTTTATGAGTACTATTTTTTATACTACTACAAATACCATTTTAAGATTTTAGGATTACATGATTTTATCTGAAGGAAAAGTAAAAACTGAAATCAGAACTAATGAACTTTAGGCAAATATTTCTCTACTTCATAAAATCATTTTCTTAAGCAACCTTAAATAAAGGAAATAGGATATAAAAACATTAATTTTGGAACTTTTATTGTTAAGATAACTAACAAATTCTATTCTGTACCTTAATTCCCATAGTTGTCTTCATTTTATGTATAGATTCAATGTTTATCTCTAATCCACTCCTTTATTTAAATTCATCTCTTTTGATTAGAATTTGCCATTCAACAATTTTTTGTTGTTGTTTTTAAAAAAATCCAAGGGTGCTATATTTTCTGAGTTCTTGCACACTTGAGAATATGCCTTTATGCTAAAAGGATTGCTGGGCCACATATGAGATCCTTGGGGCATACTTTCTTTCCCTTAGATCTTTGTAAATAATGTTCTATAATCTTTGGGCAATGAACAGTCCTGTGAAAAGGCTGAGGTCAGCCTGATATTTTTTTCTTTACACATTACTTGCTTTTATTTTGAATGTCTATAAAAGTTAATTTTTTATTTTTGTCCTTAAGATGTGCTGACATTATTAGTTTGATGTGGTGACTTTATTAGCTTGTGTTTTGGTGTTGATCATTTTAATTGTTTTCCTAGATTCCTGAATGCCCTGCTGATACAGATTTTTAGTAAATTTCCCTTTATTTACATATCTTTTAACATTGTCTTTAATCCACTTGTTCTGTTCTCTTTATCAGGAACACTAGTTATGCCAAATTTTGCATTCTTTGTTTTTCTCTTCCATATGGATCTTCTTTATAATAATTTTTAATTGTTCTCAATTTTATTTTGTTTTATTTCTTCAACCTTATCCACCATGCCTTCAGTCATTTAGCAAACATTTATCAGAGTGAGTGTCAGGCACAATTCTCAGCACTGGAAATAACAGCAGCAAACAAAAGAGACAAAAATACAGCCTTTTCAAATTCACAAAGAAAAGAGAACAGATGCTAGCAGAAGCTAAGGGGAAGGAAGAGAGGGAATTACTGTTTAATGGGTATAGAGTTTATGTTGGGGATGAAAAAGTTCTGGAGAATAGACAGTCATTATGGGAACACAGCACTGTAAGGGTCTGTAATGCGCTTCAAATGTATACTTACAAAATGGTTAAAAAGATAAATATTATGTCATATCTTTTATCACAAAATAAATCAGTAAATGTTTTTTAAAAGGGTTTGGGAAGAGGAATAAGCTAAAGTTGGTAGGAGACACTGAACTATGAATTTAGTGGCAAATGAAACAGAAAGATTTTGGGGGGAAAAGCAAACCCTCAAAACAACAAAATCAGCACTCATATTGCTTAGGTTCTAATAGAATATAATAAGTATCCTAATGGAATATAAGAACACTGACTTCATGCTTGTTTTCATTTTTGTAAGATGTTTTGCTCTTATTTTCCTGAACTCATCTAATTCATTCTTCTCCTTTGCCATCTTTTTTCCTTTAAGCATCCTCTCTTTTCTTGCCTCTAAGAATAATTCTATTACGTTTAATTTCCTTGAAAAAAGGAAATACTGTTTCAAGTTTTCTTTGAGCAGTTCATCTGATGTTTATTCTTGACAACCCCCTTTTTTTTATCTCTTTTGTCAGTTTGTTTATTCTGAATGCTATGCAAAGATCTCTCATATAAATTTTTTCTTCCCGTGGCTTTTATGACATCTCTCTCTCCTGGTTTTCCTGCCACTTCCCTACTTGCTCCTTCTTGGATCTCTCTCATAGCTCCTATGTTCTTTCCTTTAAAAGATGTTATTCCCCAGCACTTCACCTTTGGCTGGGTTCATACTCTATACCTTCCTGGTGAATTTTCCACTTATATGCTGATAACAAATCACTTGTTTTTAATCACCATTGTCTCCAGTGCCTACAACAGTGCCAAACCTATAGCAAAAGCTCAATAAAAATGTGTTTAGTGAATAACTCCCAAGTTTGCATTTCTATCCTGGATCTTGTTCTGTGCTCTACTTAAACCATATATATCTCTCCAGATGGTCTAAATGACAAATTTGGCATATCTAAATCTTAACTCACTGGCTCTCCTGTATCTTCTATCTCAAAAACAACATGAAATAAACAAATAAGCAATATATTCTTCCTTTAGTAGCCTCCACCTGGGAGAACTATGCTACCATCTGTCAAATAATCAAGCCAAAACGCTGAATGCCACCCCTGGTCCTCCCTCTCACTCCTATTTCATTTTTTGGTTCTGTGTGAGGACACAGTGGTCTCATATTTGAATCTAGTCAGGAAGTGGTCATGAATTCTAACTTGCCCTATAAATACTAAGGAACTCTTTAACCCAAAGGTTCTCAACTGCAAGTAGTCCCCTCCTAACCTTCATGCAAGAAATCTGGGAATATGTCAGGCTTTTGGTGGTCCAACATGGGTAGGGACCAGGAAGGCTAAATGTTAAGCCTTTTATCAGAAGTCCCAAATAAAAACTGTGTAGCCCCAAACGCCAAAAATGCCCAAATGCCTTAAACATTGCACCTGGCTTTTTTTTTTTTTTTAAGCCACAAGATGGCAACAAACTCCAAGAAAGTCCTGAAAGATCACTTTTCTGGCTAAACAGAAACATGTAGTTTCTAAATGTCCAAACAAGACAAAATGTTTTTTTGATTGAAAACACTGAAAAACACTTTTGAATGAATCTATGTATTCCAAATTTCATTTGTAATAGCAATTACGGATGATCCTTTTAAATTAAGTTATCAAAGAGGCACAAAAATTTCTACCCCTCTGCTGGAAATCTCAATCATTCTGAAAAGACAAATTGGCAAATTCTTTGTTTTTCAAGCATTTCATTTTTAGAAGGTCAAGTAAACAGTGGGAATAGCATGCTATATCATCTTCGTCCTTGTCTGATATAGAACCAAAAAGATCTGGTGCCAAGTCTGAAGAATATGGTTAAACATCAAACTAATACCTTTCTAAAAAATTAAAAACAAGCAGTGGACTAATAAAGTAGCTAAGTCCCAATTTCTTGAGTGGCTTATAAATTAGCTACCAAAACAATTCTAAAATGTTCTAAAGAAGGGAAATAAACAAGAACCACTGATACTTCCCACGGCACATGTTAAAACAGATAATATTCTGAGACTAAGTTCTGGTATGCTTATTTCAAGAAACCAATTAGTTGACAGTCATACCTTTAAAAACATGCTTCTTTCAAATAGCTCACAGCATACCGTAGACAGTCTGCTATTCTACAAAATACACTTAAATATTGAAATCTTGAAGTATAAACAAGTTAGATTCTATTTCCTAGCAGAACCAATGCAGAATGTAGAAATTAAGATAATTTGTTCTCTAAAATCAAACTATCCAGTTTGAATCTTTTTATATATGTGTCTTTGGACAAGTTACATAAGATCTCTGTGCCTTGGTACCCTCAACTGTAGGTGAGAATGACATAATACCTATCTCATGGAGCCATTCCAAGAATATAAAGAAATGACAAATATAAAGAACATAGGTGGGCACATTGGAAACATTCAATAAATGCTAGTAGTAGTCATTACCATTACTATTAGATATTTATGCTTGTTTTTTATTTTGAAAAACTAATGCTAAGTCAGAACTTCAGACAGTATTATTAGAATTTAAACCCAGCAATCCTATCTTATATCATAGTATTTTAGAGACTAATGACCTTTAGAGAAATAATCCTAAGCAAGTAAATCTCACTAAGTGTCATGCCTTTGCAGTTTCCAGATCCAAAGTGTGAGCTCCTCTCTAACTAGGAATCGTATTTTATTGCTTTCTAATTTCTTGAAAGTGTTTGCGTAGGTCCTTGCAGTTCCTATCTGGTACCATGTCTACAGCTCAGACAACCATAATCCCCGCTCAGGGTGTGCACATGCTTCAGGGCCACAGATGCACCGACGCTGTGTTCTAATTTTCTGTGAAGCACAGAGACTGTGCAGTCACGGCTTTGGTGGCCATCATGAAAACATTCAACATTAGGCTATTGTTAATAATATGTAAGTGATTTCCTACATAAGTTAAAATAGCCAAAAGAAAAAATATCTAAGAATTTAAATGCGTCTTTTTCTATGTCTGAGTGTGGTGGGGCTACTGGTGTTCACCCCATCAGGTTCTCCTTTCCTCCCGGACAGTATGGGCAGTATGGGAAAATTTTATGTCCCAAATCTTTCCATTAGACAGGGCCATATGCCTCATTTTGGCCTACAAAACAGAAGTAGAAATGAGACCTACTGCTTCTGGACTGGGGTGTGTAGAGTTGGTGTACCAGATCCATGTTCTCTTTGCCCTAAAAAACATGACTTATGAAACAGTGGCCTCATGAGATGGAGGGAACCTAAACCCGGAGTCACAGGATGAATGAGGGTCTTTGATGACCCATGTCAGCCTTGGCATGGGGGAGAAAGAAACTTTGGCTGTGCTATGCCACTGAGATTCTGGAGTGTTACTGTGGCAAAGCCCAGACTAGTCTGACAAATGCTCTGAGGAGCTTCGTTTTGCTCGCTATGCCCTACCAAGGGACAGTGGAAGCAAAGAAAGTGGGAGAAAATATGTACTAGTGAGCAGACGTAATGGAAGAGGAGGTAGAGAACGCTGGCAATGTTTAGAAATGGAGAAGTAAAAGTAGAAACGCAGTAAAACAGTAATCGGTTTTTTCTTACAGAGTCCTAGATAGCTCATTTGGCACCTTTGTTCTGGTCATAGGACATCTTTGCATATGACAAAAATATTCAAAGAATGATCTGTACCTGCGTAACTGAGCATTCTCACTTCTTAGTGGTTGCATGGCCAGTGCTATTTCAACTTGAATATTTGTGTTTCCACTTATTGCAGGAAGAAGAGATATACACGTCTCCAGTTCTGTAATCAACCTCTGAATTTCTGAATCCTCTATAAAAGGGAGAAGAAATAAGAAATAACAATACCGTACATTGTTTTGGGATAAGATTGTTCATGTGTATTACAAAAAAGAAAATTCTTCAGATATGTACATATTTGCTATAAACAACTTAATTACTTAATAATGTGATATATAAATCCTATTTTCCTCTTTCCTGCTGCTTGCATTTGCTTATATGAAGGAATTCGAAAGAAATTAAATTCAGTAAGCTAAAGATTAATCTTCTATCATGACTATTAATGAATTTTTTTAAATATTTTATTTATTTGACAGAGAGAAACACAGCGAGAGGGAACACAAGCAGGGGGAGTGAGAGAGGGAGAAGCAGGCTTCCCGCCGAGCAGGGAGTCTGATGTGGGACTCGATACTAGGTCTCCAGGATTATGACCTGAGCCGAAGGCAGTTGCTCAACCAACTGAGCCACCCACCCAGGCGCCCCTATTAATGAATTTTTTTAAGTCTAGTAGGAAGACAGCTGACATGTCTCCTAGCTCACATTCCCAAAGGACTGTTAGCTCCTATCACTGCTGAAGGCTTTCCTATAACTGATCACAGTAATAACATTTACAACACAACCTTTGATCCTGGCATAAGCAAATAATTCACTTTAGGTGATTCAATTTGGCAAAATATTGAGGAATGATCTACTCTGATAAAGTTTTATTATTTAATTTTATAATGTAGATTTAAAACAACCAGCCATACGTCATTTGCTGTCCACATCAAAAGCAGTACCATTTTTGCTATCGAGTGTGGGGAGTGGACAGTTTGGGAGGTGGCAAACAGACACAGGGAGAAGGTGGATTTGAGATATTTTGTCCTTTGATAATTGGCCCTTCAGTTCCATTCAAATTTTCTGTGGACGGAAAACATTTAATAGTTATAATATTTACTCTTTTATAGCCAAAAGAGGTAGAAAGTATACTCTAAATTACAAAACTTTCCTCAATCCTATGGGTATTTTAACACCCTGATGTAAATGAAGTACATGTACATAGTAAACATCTGTGACCAACTACTGAGAAGTTCCCCATCAGTCCTTTGTAGAGTAGTTTTGCTCATAAGCATTGGAGGCAGAGACCTGGGCTCCACCATTTTCTAGCAATGGAACTTTATTTAGTCAAATTACTTAACTTTCTGAAGCCTACATTTCTCGATAGTTAAACGTAGATAATAATACCTCGTGGGTTTGTTGTGAACATTAAATGAGATAATGCATATAAAACACTTAGCACAGTGCTGGGCACATGGCAAATACTCAATAAAGGACACAGTATTATTACTCTTATTATTATTGTTACTATGATTAAGTATTTGGTTAAGAGAATAGTAATAAATTGAAGATCTGAAAACACAGAGATTTTAATATATTAAACCTTCAGATTAATAGTGCTATGTTCCTATAGCACATTTTAAGATTTGGAATTCCTTTTAGTTGGTCTGCAAATATTAGGTGTTCCATCAGTGCTTTCACAGTCAATTACCTTGGTTACTAAAATGATTAATCTATAACTTACTCCAAGTGAAAGCTATTATTTAGCATATGCACATAATGAAAACAAATGAATATGACTTGGCTCAAATATCTTATAACTCCACCTAAGACATTTTTCTTGATTTAATTAAAAAAAAAACAAAAGTAAACTGAAAATGACATTAAAAGGTTTGGATTACTTCTCAAAGTCAGATTTGTTAAATAACAAATAACAGCTGGTTATTAAAGAAATGATTAAAAAAATCCCTGCATTGGGATGCCTGGGTGGCTCAGTTGGTTAGGCTACTGCCTTTGGCTCAGGTCATGATCTCAGAGACCCAGGATCGAGTCCCACATTGGGCTCCCTGCTCGGTGGGAAGCCTGCTTCTCCCTCCCTCACTCCCCCGGCTTGTGTTCCCTCTCTGGCTGTGTTTCTTTCTGTCAAATAAATAAAATCTTTAAAAAAAAAAAAAATCCCTGCATCTTTTTAAAATAGGAAAAATTACTAGTCTATTCTATGGAGTTAATCATCTTTAGAGCTCTTTTAACCCCTAAAAGTTGATGGATACAAATTCTCTTTGGTTGAAATCTTTTCAAGGTCCTTTTGAATCAAGCAGAATGAATACACACTTGCAAATAAAAGACTGATACTCTCTTGTACATTTCAAAAGCACAGGAAACAAGTGGGATCAAAACCTAAAAAATAACAATAAAAGAAGCAGAACTCACTTCCTTATTAGCTCAAGACATAGTTCTATGAAAAATACCACAAACTCCATGTTGAGTTTTCTAAATACAAATGATGACAAAATAATGACACTGCTATTTTGCATTAACACCACACTACAGAAAATTATTTTAAAAGTGCTCATAATACCTTGCTCTGCTAGCAGGGCCTTGAGCTCTCCCAAAAGATACTTTATACTTCTGGCTTTTTCGGCACTCTGGTTCACATTTTTTGCCTTCAGCACATCCTTTATTCTTGAATCACGCGTGTGTATGTTTATTAAATTCTTTCCTTCACTTGTGACTTCTCCAATTTGTTCTTTGGCACATTTGTCTTCATTACTGGACAGGAAAGCTGGTGGCAACAGAGTGGGGCTTTGACGAGTCTGACTATCCGGATGAGAATGCAATAGATTCGTGTATGTTTGAAAACATTTTAGTAGGTCTGGTTCCCTAGGAATTCCTTGCTGTGGCAGAATTCCATCAACAAGACCCAGCTGTTGAAATGGTGGAACAGTTGGTTTGTCCAGTTTGGGCAGGCTATATGGAACTCCAAGACCAGTACTGAAGGAATTCTGTAGAACATCAGTACAGTTCACAGAAACTGTTTTACTTTGTGATGCAAACTGGTTGTCACCATCAGTCTGAACCTCCTACAGACAGAAAAAAACAAGTTAAGCCTTCAAAAATGTGAGCACTGACTTGTAGGCTTTAACTATAATAAACTCAAACCAGAAATATTAGAAAATGACTTTTACAAGATGGAGTTATAGCTTACCAGTGAGTAAGCTGGATTTCCCCTGAGCACAATATTCTAGTTTTTTAAAATGTGTTAATTAGTTCACTCTGCAAAATGGGTACATTATAAAGCCATGACTAAAATAAACTGTTTGCAAACACCACACATGGTTTAAAGGCATCAAAAATCAGTCCACCTTAGGGGCACCTGGGTGGCTCAGTTGGTTAAGCGACTGCCTTCAGCTCAGGTCATGATCCCGGAGACCCAGGATCGAGCCCCACATCGGACTGCCTGCTCGACGGGAAGCCTGCTTCTCCCTCTCTCACTCCCACTGCTTGTGTTCCCTCTCTGGCTGTGTTTCTCTCTGTCAAATAAATAAAATCTTAAAAAAAAAAAATCAGCCCACCTTGGACTAAAACAAACTTCCACTTTAAGGAAATGGCACTACAAAAAAATAAGCTCAAACATACAAAAAGCTTTTCCACAAACATGTTTACAGAAACATTATGATAGTAAAAAACTGTCACTTAAATGTCCTACCATAGGAGAATAGTTACATGGACTATAGTATAACCACTAGAGTATTAATATATTAAAAATTTACAAAAGGTATACATTAATAAACATGTTTATACTAAAATGCTAAGTAAAAAGGTAGCATATAAAACTGCATAATTTAATTATGACTATATATATATTTTAAAGATTTTATTTATTTATTTGACAGAGAGAAAGAGAGCACAAGCAGGGGGCGCTGCAGAGGGAGAGGGAGAAACAGGTTCCCCACTGAGCAGGAAGCCCGGAAGGGACTGATCCCAGAGCTCTGGGATCATGATCTGAGCCAAAGGCAGAGGCTTAAGCAACTGAGCCAACCCGAGTGTCCTTATGACCATATTTTTTTTTTTTTTTTTTTTTTTAAGCAGGCTTCCTGCCAGGCAGAGAGCCTGATGTGGGACTCGATCCTGGGACTCTGGGATCATGACCCAAGCCAAAGGCAGATGCTCAACTACTGAGCCACCCAGGCGCCCCTCTTATGACCATATTTTTAAAAGAAAGCAAACTTAAATAAAAACAAGAAAACAAAACCAGAGAATTAAATGATTGGCAAGCACTCATCAATATGTTAACAGCAAGTGTGCTTAAGTGATAGGTATGAGTGACTTCTTTTTTCACTCATCTTTCTCGCTTTCCCTCCCTTAACACTGTCCTTTTACCACTGCCCAATGGACAAAACTTCTCTAATAAAATAATGACTTGAAAAAATAATGCATTATGATACAATCAGTAAATTCAATTTTCTCTCTTAAGGTGACAATTTCTCAAAGCAAATAATCACTTGTATAATGTATAAACTGTACCCACAGAATGAACCACTGGAGGACAGGATGGATGCTGAAGTAACTGGACGGGGGTGGAGGTAGATAAGCCACAACTAGGAGGTAGAGTTGCCTGAGACTCTACAAAGTAAGAGGGAGAAAAAGTTACCACATCTCATACTGCTTTCACAATAAGTAGGCAACTTAATTAGAGTTCATATTCATTCTTTTTAAAATATCACTCATACTAACCAGAATCAGACTTGGTGTGGCAAGGTACCATAGGAATTCCATTAGGGTTTTTCTTTGAAGCCAGATTATTCATCAGTGACATTTGAGTCTGCACGTGCTCACAGAGGGCTTGGTAGATTATGGGTGAATACATTCTATAATGATCTTGCAATGACCAATTTTGTGGTATATCTGAAAAGTCTCTCCCACTTCCAGCAGAAGCTTCATTAGGTATATGTTTCTTACTATCTGAAGATACTAATATGGAAGAAGGGAAAACAAATTCTTGAAATATGATTCTTCAACAACTTTTATCGTACTAGGGAAGAAGACTGTCAGAAATAGCTCAATTTATCATATACTTTATAGAAGGGTTTTCCCGCTATCACTCCCTAAAGAAAATCATCTCAAATTCTCTTTTAAAAGTAGTTAACGAATTGTGTATGCTCCCCAGTCAAAAATTATCTACACCACGTCTTTAAAATCTCTATTAAATGGTATTTGTAAAATCCCTCCTTCAATGACAAGACCCCTTCTTAAGGAAGAGATGTCTAAAATCCAATAAAACTCTTTCACCTTGCTCCTTGTCCAACTCATGTTCTCAGAGGAAAACAGAATAATAGAGACAGGATACTCTGTAACAATTTTGATACTTGGACCATTAAAAAAAAATCAGAGCTTTGAGAGCAAGAAAAAAATGTGTACTTAATCTACACATTGGGCCCTCAGGCAAAATCTTAACCTGGGATTTCAAGTTCAGTAATAAACTACTTACAATATACACACATAAAATGACTTTAAAACAATTAATACTTCTAAGTATGCACATGAAACAACCAATTTGATTATTTATCAAATTAAGTGGCAAGGAGAACAAACATAACTATGTGTATGTATAAGTATATATACACACACACACACACACACACACACACACACACACACACACACATATGTGTATATATATATCCTAAATGTCATTCCAAGTTTGAACCTTTTCTTCTACAAAACCTGGTCCTTCACTTTTTCTCCTTTTCTTCTTGGGAAAGTGATGGTAAACAAAGTACCCCGAAGGTAGAAGCAGACTAGAGACAGAGAAGCATAACCACACACATACACACCTGAAGAAACATATATTATTAAAATAAAAAACCAACTGCATAATCCCAATAATTTGTTAAAACCCTCAGAATCAAAGATTATATATATATATTTTTAAGATTTCATTTATTTTTAAAGTAATCTCTATATCCAACATGGGAATCAAACTCACAATGCCAAGATCAGGAGACTTTGGGAGCCCCAAAGATCATATTTTTTAAAAAAGGGAGAAAAAATACTTACAAATTTCCTTCTGGACTCCTGAAGGAACATGTTTTTCATGTCCTTTCTTTTTAGCTCCAAATCTTTTCACTTCTAAGGATCTGGGATGATGTCTATTTTCTGAATATGCTGTATCTGAACCTATTAATAATTAAAACAAAAATTCATTTGCATTAAGAGAATTATTTGAGAAAAGGTCATTAGCAAAGAGGTATTTAAAAAATTTTAAAAACCTGAATCTTCATTTCTCAAAATGTCCCGCAGCAAAGAAGCACAACCATCAAGCCCTTGTACAGTTTCAGTCTGTAAGGAGAAAGTTGTTTAGATATGCATAGACAAAATTTTAGTGCAGAAGAAAAAAAAAAAACAAAAATTATGTAGTTTTAAAATTTCTTTTTTCAGAAGGAATTTACTATTGGCAGAAAACATACTTTAAAGCGCAAAGCCTTCAATACTTTACCTCTGAATTTCTATTCTCACTTCTTAGTTTTTACCTAAAGATTAATGAAAATAGTGTATATTGTATCTATTCAGTTTAATCTTACCTGACTTTCTGAATCAGAATGGATAGCACAGCCAGAATCTGCATTAAAACGTGGTATCTTTCTTAAATTGGTCCTAGAAAATAAGTTCATTAATATTTTCACAAGTACTACAAAATTTTTTCCAAAATATATTAGTCAATTTCTTTCCGGCAAAAGTTTGGATAAGCAAGCTTATCTATAAAATGGATTTATATATGATTTTATAATGATTACAAGAACTATTAAACAGAAAATAATCAACATGAGTAGATACGGAAGATTCCTCCCCAGAATTTGTGAAGGTAGAGACCCATCCAGTTTTCTGGAGTAAGCAAAATTTTATGTAGCCAAAGACCTGAAAAGTTTCTTGAGATTTTCTGAAGTTGTAAACTTCTTTAAGTACTTACCCTTTCTTTCCATTTGTTAATTTAGCAGGTCCACTGTGTCTTCCAGAAGATAACACCTATGATATAATGCATCATATTATAGTAAATAAACAAATACTGTTCTATTATATTCTCAGTAGGCTGTCTTGACAAAACCTGAAATGTTGTTTCCTTTCTTTCTGTGGTAAAAACATGATATAAAATTTACCATTGTAGCCATTTTTTAATGTACAATTCCGTGGCATTAAATATACTCACATCGTGCAACCAACGCTGCAATCCATCTCCAGAAGCCTCTCATCTTGCCAAACTAAAATTCTGTACTCATTAAATATTAACTTCCCACCCACTCCTGGCCCCAGCCCCGGTGAACCACCCTTCTAATTTCTGTCTCTATGAATTTGACTACTCTAGGAAGCTCATCTAAGTGGAATCATACAGTATTTTTCCTTTTGTGACTAGCTTATTTCACTTCGTCTAATGTCTTATAGCAAGTGTCAAAATTTCCTTCCCTTTTAAGGCGAAGTAATAGTCCATCTGATGTATATAGCATATTATTAATTTTTTATAAATGTTATATATCCTATAAATCCATAGTTACAATTGAACTCAGAATAAATTGTCTGTTCTACACAAAAAGTCAAGCAAACAGCATATATATTTGTTCCTGAAGTCTGTATAAGCTGAAATGAAGTTGAGGTATTATTTTAACCAGAAGTATCTACTAAAGTACGTCTGAACTATACTCAATCTCTGAACACGTTCTACATTCCCTAAGTCTTCAATACATAAAGTTAATTCAACATATAGCACAGAGTTCATAACTGTTTCCATTTATCCACATTATTTAGAATGCCCGACAAGACCAGCCCCTGAAAATTCTTTATCTACATCTCATTCTTACTTTCTTTTCACTCATATAACAATATTCTTAAAAACAATTTTACTATGTTTATTATTTTTAAATATTAATAATTTTAATTTATTATTAAAAGTAAAATAAGTTGGCTATCTTTTGATGTACAAGAAAAAATGCACTTGTTCTAACATGCATCTCATATCTTGAAAGTTAGGCGAGTAAAAGTTGATTATAAAAGTAAAGAAAAAGTGACTGCCTCTGGGGAGGGAAAATGAGAATCTGGGTGACATTGCAAGGAGGGAAACTTTCCATGGTAACTATAATCTCTATTTAAAATATAATTTTTAAAAGATTTCATTTATTTGCCAGAGAGAGAGTACTAGCACGGGGAGTGGCGGGCAGAGGGAGAGCAGGCTCCCTGCTGAGCAAGAAGCCCAATGTGGGGCTCAATCCCAGGACCCTGGGATCATGACCTGAGCCGAAGGCAGATGCTTAACCGACTGAGCCACCCAGGTATCCCTAAAATATAATTTTTAAAAGATGAGTTCCTTACTCACGCCTTCATTTCATCCTTCAGAAGTAGTCACTGTTGGCAGTTACATTTACGGTTTTTCTTGACATGCTTACATATTTCATCCCAAGACAGCTTTGAGAAGTAACTATTAAACTAGCTGTAGTTATATTCAACTGAGAACACATTTTAAAAATTAGGTGAATAGAGTTGCACTTCTCCTTGAGATAGCTTGGGATATGATGGGGTCATAAGGCCAGCAATGAGACCCAATACTGTAGGAAATAAGACCTATGCAGCATTGCTCTGCTGGTCCCTGCATGACACCCTTAGGGTTTTTCCCTTTGGTACATACATATGTTGGTGTTCTAGACAGAATCATAACAAAATTCCAAACCATGGTGTTGCAATGTTTTGGATCAAGTCAAAAACTACTACCACAATTATTATATTTCAAAAAAATTTTAAAAAGGATACAGAGGTAAACATGTGGCATAATCGTAGGATTACGTTACATTTCTCCAAAAAACATACATGAGGTTATATTACAGAAAACCAGGTAACAAAAATTACCCAGAATAAAAAGCACCCTGCAACAGCAACTATTAAGATGGCACATTTCCATCAAAACTTTTTTTCATAATTTTTATTTTGAAATAACAGTACAAAGAATTTCCATATACACTTTACCCAGATTCCCCAACTGTGGATATTTCACTATATCTGCCATGTTTTCTCAAAATATATTTAGTAACACAATACATACAATTCAAAAATATATACAAATAGTATTATTGTTTTTTTGAACCATTTCAGGATAAGTTGCAGGTACAATATTAAATATTTATTCCTAAATATTTCCCAGGAACAAGAACTCTTACATAGCCACAGTATAATTATCAAAACCAGGAAATTAACACTGATACTGTACCATAAACTATAGACCTTATTCACATCTTGCAATTATTCCAATATTGTCCTTTATAGAAAATAGTGTTGGCCCAAGTGCAATGCAGAGTCATATGTTGCTCTGAATTGGCACACCTCACTAGTCTCCTTTAATCTGGAATAGTTCCTTGGGTTATCATTCATTGTCTTTTATAAGCTTCACATACTTCAACAGTACAAGTACAATTATGTCATAGAATGTCCACCCGAGCATTTAGACTTGTCTGATTTTCCCTCATGATTTGATTCAGGTTGGGTATTTTTGGCAGAAATACCACAAAAGAGAAGTTTTTGTCCATCTTAATATGAGCAAGCACACGGTATTGGTTTGTCCCATTACTGGTGATGTACACTTCGTTATTTAGGATGGTGTCTGCCAGGTTTTTCACTGTAAGGCTACTATTTTTACCTTTGTATTAAGCACTTAACAGGCAGCCACTTTGAAATTATGCAGCCTTCCTATTCATTAGACTTTCACCCAGTAGTTTTAGCACCCACTGATGAGTCTTGCCTTGATCTTAATCCACTTGTTTGTGAAATGGTGACCTGTCTAACTTACATCATTCCTTCTACATTTATTAGTTGGCATTCAACTCTAGATAAGCATTCTTCTTGCATTGTTTGTTAGTATGGACTCACTGATTCTTATTTTATTTAATGGGTTATGATCCATTATCATCACTGCTTAAAATACTTTGATGTTCCAATTGTCCCAGATTCCGTCAGTGGTAGTCTTTTCAAATTGGCTCTTGTATCATTTTAACATGTCCTCATTATTTTTTGAGTAACTCCTTACTTTCTACAACAAGGTGTTCTGGGCTCATCCTTTGATTTTGTTTTGTTTTTTTCATTGCAGTAAGAACGTTTAATATGAAATCTCCTTTCTTCATAAATTTTTAAGTGCACAATACCATATAGTGAATTACAGGCATGATGTTGTACAGCAGATTCCTAGACCTTATTTATCTTGCATAACTGAAACTTTATACCCATTGAATATCAATTCCCCAATTCTCCCCACCTCCAGCATCTACCATTCTGCTCTCTGCTTCTATGATTGTGACTCTCTTAGATCCCTTATATAAGTGGAACAATGCAGTATCTGTTCTTTTGACTGGCTTATTTCACTTAGTATAATATCCTCAATGCTCATCCATGTTACATATGGCAGGGCTTTTCTTTTTTAAGGCTGAATAATATTCCCTTGTGTGTACATAGCACACTTTTTTTTTCATCCATCAACAGACATTTAGGTTGCTTCCTGTCTTGCCTACTGTGAATAATGCTGCAATGAACATATAAGTGCAAGTATCTCTTTAAGATCACATTTTTTTGTATAAAGACCTCAGAGTAGAACTTCTGGATCATATGAGGTATATTTTTAACTTTGAGGAAACATCATGCTATTTTTATAGCAGTTGCACCATTTTATATTCTCACCAACAGTTTATAAGGGTTCCAATTTCTCCACATCATTGCCAATGAACACTGCCATCCTAAAAGGAGTGAAGTGTTACCTCATTGTGGTTTTGATTTGCATTTTTCTAATGACTAGTAATGCTGAAATCTTTTCATGTGCTTACTGACCTTTTATACATCTTCTTTGGAAAAATGTCTGTTGAAGTCCTTTGCTCACTTTTTAATCAGGTTTTTGGGTTTTTGCTATTAAGTTGCAGGATTTCCTAATATATTTTGGGTATTAACCCTTTAGTAGACAGTGGGTTTACAAATCTTTTTTCCCCACTCTATGTAAGTTGCCTTTTCACTCTGTTGTTTCCTTGACTCTACAGATGCTTTTTATTTTGATGTATACAGGCTCATCTTATAATTTTCCTTATAATGGTGGAGTTGACCATTCCTCCATGAAGTTGTGGTTCCTTCTCGCGGACGATATTTAGAAACCAAGATCTAGGCATGAGGTATTCCTAATGGGCCTTCCAATCTTTTTTCGTATGAACTATTTACTTAGTTATAATGACTAGATAATTACAAAAAAGTAAATCTTATGATTTTATTTTTAAGTCTGTTTCCATATTAGCATATCTTCAAGTTTTTTTAATGATTGTATAGCATTTCCTTGAGTAGATGTAATATAACATGTCCTTAGTTTGCTTCATATTTTTCACAATTGAAAAACAAGCCTGAGATAAACCTCCCAAAATACAGAAAAAAGCCTTTTCATAATCAGGATTAAAAGCTTATTTATTTAGTGAAAGGCAATTATTCATTTAATAGCCCTTGATACAAATTACAAAAACACCCTTCAAAAGGAGTGCCCCACAATGCATGAAACAATCATTTTGCTTTATCGTATTTACTTCCACTGGCTATTACCATTAAACTATTTTTCTTTGCTATTTGAGAAAAATACAAGCATTTCTTAGAACTTGTATCTCTTACAAGCATAAGATAAAATGACATTTGTCAAATAATTTAGAGTATCCCGAAGTCTTTCCATTTAATCCATACCCTATGATTTATTATTTCTGCGAAATAGGAACCTAAATTTCAGAAAGGAGGCTTATTCAAAGTCATACATCTGATTAAATATAGTGTAATGTACAAAAGAATGGACTCTGGCACCAACTTTGTGGGTCTGAATCCTGCTGCACAGCTAGAGTTTTGTAACTGTGGGAAAATTATTTGAACTCTTCATCTTTCAATTTCTGCATCTATAAAATGGAGATAGTATTATCTACCTCATAAGGCTATTGTGAATATTAAATGAATTATGTGTCCTATGTAAAAATACTTAACAGCAGCATCTGTCACACAAGTGCTACCTAAATGTCAGCTATTTTTTTATCATTAAGATGGTTGCAAAATGTTTTTAAGGGGACCAAATTTTGTTGCACGTTTATGCCAAGAGTGAAACAGATGTTTTAACAGTTTCTCTCATTTAATCTCCCTAATTCTTTGAAGCAGAATGATACCTATTTGCACCTATTTTACAGCTAAAGGAAAAGGGGCTTAGAGAAGTAAAAAGTACTTTGCCTAATATCACTACCACAGTAGTGGCAGAATTGGAATTTGTAGGTGACCATGATCACAAAACCCATGTCTTTCCCCCCCGTTTCTGATTGCACATACTCTGACTTCACTCAATATAACAGAAAGATCTATACAGGCAAGCATGGTCAGACAGTACTCATAAAGAAAGTCTTAAGCCAGGTCTTGAAAAACGCTTAAGATTCACATTAATAGAGAGGACAGCATTATAGGTGAGTTGATGAATGAAAGGAAATTAAAAAAACAGAAGAGAAAGAGGTGGATATATTTAAAGAAGAGTAAGAGCACTCTAGGCAGTGAGTCTCTGTGAGAAATAGTTGATTCGTTACCTGAAAATCTACTATATGTCCGGTGCTGTCCTAAGCCTTGAGGATACAGAGATAAATTGTGCAGTAAGGGAGGAAGGCAGATTGGCAACTCCTCTAGCCTGAAAAGCAGTTTGATTATGGCTAGCACCAAGCACAAAAGGGGCGGCCATGAGCACCCAAACAAGCCTTCTATAAATGGCCCTTCAGCTGAGGAGATGGAGAGTGGAGGTACCAGGAAGAGAAGGGCATTCGCGACAGGACAGAAAAGAAAGTGCAAAGGCATGGAAGCATGAGGAGGCACGGGGCAATAGGAGATTGCAGAACAAACAGGTGAAACAGTGCTGGATACTTGTGGAATGGAGGCGGGGTCTGGTAAGGCAGGCACTGGTGGGATCAAAAAATGACGAAGAAGAAGAAAGAAGAAAGAAGAAAGAAGAAAAAAAAAAAGAAAAAAAAAAAGAAAGGCTAAAGAACCGAGATTTTTACCTGGAAACTGAACTGTTCGTGGTCGATTTTTAAGCAGGAAAGTGAATCATTTAGTTACAATGAGGGGCGTGCATTTGAGAAAAGTAAGGCTGAAGGCGGGGGCACAAATTGGGAGATGCTGGTTTTTACTAGTGGTAAAATGCCAGCAATTGTGACGGAGGGCCAGCTAATAGCGGCACTAGATGGAAAAGCCGAGAACCTGGATTTGATGCGAAAATGTACTGAGCCTTGGAAAGGTTAAGTCAAGCCACCCAGGGCGGAGACTGGACTCGAACCCACGCCCCACACCAAAGCCAGCGCTCTGGAGGACTACTAAATTAAAACAGAATATGGACAGACCGACTGTATTAGGATGTTAAGATTGGGTGTCCCCCCAGCTTCCCCTTTCCAGCATTTTTAATGCCGCTGCATAGTATTTGTTTTTACTTTTTTTCAGAGTTTTGCACTTCTCCCGGCACCTGAACCCCCTCAGCCCTCTCTACCCCTTTCGTGGACGCCTCAGGTCCGAGCCCTCACCTGGCCCGATCGAGCTCCGGACCTGACCATCTCTCGCAGCCTCAGAGAAGCCCAGAAGGAGGGAAGAAAAGCCGCCCGATAAAAGGAATTAACCGCCGCAGACTCCCGGGCACCCTTGGCCCGCCCCCCAAGCTTCCGCTTCCGGGAAGGAGCCCGCCGAACGCCGCGCCTCATAGTCTCCATGGTGCAAGCCAAGGCCTCTCCAGTACTCCCAGCGCAGCGCTGTGAGCGTGCGCAATAGACCCCTCCCAGCTGCCCGCTCATCACAGACTGGCCGAAAGGGTGTGAGAAGCCCACAGAATGCGAACCTGTACGGCCGAGCTGGGGGGCGGGTCGGAGCCGGGGGGCGGGCCGGAGCCGGGGGGCGGGCCGGGGGCGGGCAGGGGCGGGGCCTGCCGGAAGCCGCGCGGATTGAGAGCGCTGTAAGGAGGAGCCCGAGCCTGAAAGAATCGCTGTTGCGGGGGTTTGAGGTGCCGGACTGCTGCCCTGAATTACCTAGGGGAAGTCGTGACAAGGACTCGCCAGGGCCAGAGGAAGGGACTGAGGGAGAGGGCGGATAGGTGTGAAAAGGAATTGGTTCTGCTCTGTGTTTTGTGTGCCGTTTTGAATAACTTGTTTTTGATAGTCAATAAAAATCAATCCTCGGTCTGGTTGTCTTAACGTAATTCTCACGGCAATCTCAAAATTATTCGCTGTGGCCCTTGATCTCAGAATGGTGTTCATTAGTTGGGATTTTTGTTTTACTTCCATGCATAGTTGGTTACTCTTCAATCGAGATAATTAATTACTGTTTAATTATCAATGATAATTATGAGAATGACTCAGTGTTCCTGTGTTAGCATGGTTTTTAATGGGAATTAGTCTTTGGTGTTTAAGGCATTGAGTTTTGGGGTAATGTTTTAAGTTAAATTGGGGAGAAATTAACCCAACTGATAACATTTTTTAGTAGGAAAAAGGGCTATGTTTTGAAAGTCTTAATTACAATTAAAATAAAAATCCAAAAACTAAAAAGTATTAGTTATAATACTAAAAAGTATACTGATTTAGGGAAACGAGGTATTTAATAAATTTAGCTTTGTATTGAATTAGACTTGAAAACGTCTCCCTTCTTCAACCCTCTCCTATAAGTGTTAACATAGTTACTTGAGATTACAATTTTTTCCTTAAGTTGATTTGTTTTAGAAACTTAGAATGATTTTTCTCAAAGCATGCTTATTTTAGAAAATATAGATAAGAAATGAAAAATCACCCATAATCCCAGAGTACCACTCTTAGCAGTTTGATGCATTCTTGTCTAGATTTTTCCCAACTATATATGTGTATATTAAAACAACAATATGCATATTACTGTAACATGAGAGTTTTAATATTATCATGGCTTTGTGTGCCTGAGTTGCTCAGTGGGATAAAGCCTCTGCCTTCAGCTCAGGTCACGATCTCAGGGTCCTGGGATAGAGGCTCGCCTGCGGCTCTCTGGTCAGCAGGGAGCCTGCTTTCTCGTCTCTCTCTGCCTACTTGTGATCTCTCTCTCTAATAAAGAAATAAAATCTTGGGGCGCCTGGGTGGCTCAGTTGGTTAAGCGACTGCCTTCGGCTCAGGTCATGATCCCAGAGACCCAGGATCGAGTACCACACATCAGGCTCCCTACTCGTGGGGAAGCCTGCTTCTCCCTCTCTCACTCCCCCTGCTTGTGTTCCCTCTCTGGCTATGTTTCTCTCTGTTAAATAAATAAAATCTTAAAAATAAATAAATAAATAAAATATTTTTTAAAAACTTAAAAAAATTAACATGGCTTCTCAGTAATTTACAATTACAAAATTGTTGCCATTTGCCTACTGTTTGTAATTTAATGCTCTTCCCCTCGTTTTTGTCTGCTTTTTGGCTTTTTCTGTTTTCCCTCTTTTTTAGCTTTTAAGGTAATAGCTTCCAGTATTTTCTTTCTTCTGTCAACTTTTTTTTATTGTGGTAAAATACACAAAAAACATAAAATATACCTCTTAACCACTTTTAAGTGCACAATTCAGTGGTACTAAATACATTCATAATGCCATGCAACCATCACCACCTTCATCTCCAGAACTCTTCATCTTATGAAAGTCAAACTCATATCCATTAAACAATTCCCCATTCCACCCTCCTGGGAAGCCCCTGCTAACCACTATTCTACATCCTGTGTCTATGATTTTGATTAAGTACCTCACATAAACAAGATGGATGTTTTGCCTGGATAGCTCAGTTAGTTAAGCATCTACCTTAGACTCAGGTCATGTTCCCGGGGTCTTGGGGTAGAGTACTGGGATCGGGCTCAGCTCGGAGCCTGCTGCTTCTCCCTCTCCCTCTGCCTACCGTTACCCCTGCTTGCTCTCTTTCTCTATCAAATAAATAAATAAAAACCTTTAAAAAAAAATAGAACAGGGGTGCCTGGGTGGCTCAGTTGGTTGGGCAACTGCCTTTGGCTCAGGTCATGATCCAGAGATCCGGGATCAAGCCCCACATCTGGCTCCCTGCTCACTGGGAAGCCTGCTTCTCCCTCTCTCACTCCCCCTGCTTGTGTTCCCTCTCTTGCTGTGTTCTTTTCTGTCAAATAAATAAAATCTTTTTAAAAAAATAGAACGAGGGGCGCCTGGGTGGCTCAGTTGGTTGGGCGAATGCCTTCGGCGCAGGTCATGATCCGGGAGAACCGGGATCGAGTCCCACATCAGGCTCCCTGCTCGGCAGGAAAGCCTGCTTCTCCCTCTCTCACTCCCCTTGCTTGTGTTCCCTCTCTAGCTGTGTTTCTCTGTCAAATAAATTAAAAAAAAAATCTTAAAAATAAATAAAAATAAATAAAAAAATAGAACGAGAGGAGATCATACAAATGTTTATCTTTTGTGACTGGTCTATTTCACTTGTCTTCAAAAGTGCATCCCATCTTACACTATATGTCAACATTCCCTTCTTTTTTAAGGCTAATATTACGTTGTATGTATATACCACATTTTGTTTGTTTATCTATTGATGGACACTTACATTGCTTCCACATTTTAGCTATTGTAAATATTGTTACTGTGAACATGGGTATACCATTATCTCTGCCAGCCCCTGCTTTCAATTTTGTGGGGTGTATACCCAGAATTTCTGCATCATATGGTAATTCTATTTTTAATTTTTTGAGGAACTACCATCCTCTTTTCCACATTGCTGTACCATTTTATATTCCCACCAACAGTGATAGAGTTTCAATTTCTCCATATTTCTCCCCAACACTGGTTTTCCATTTGTTTTTGTTGTTGTTTTTCGTTTTTGATAGTAGCCATCCTAGTGGGTGTGAGGTTGTATCTCATCATAATTTTGATTTGCAGTTCCCTAATGATTAGTAATATTGAATATCTTTCCATGTCCTTATTGTTCTTCTCTGGAGAAATGTCTATTTAAGTCCTTTGCCCACTTTTTAAACTTAAATTTTAGTTAACATACAGAGCAATATTGATTTCTGGAGTAGAATTCAGTGATTCATCATTTACATATAGCACCCAGTGCACCTCACAACAAGTGCCCTCTTTAATACCCATCACCCATCTAGACCATTGCCCACTCACAGCCCTCCGTCAACCCTGTTTGTTCTCTATTGTTAAGAGTCTCTAATGGTTTATTTCCCTCTCCCCTTCCTCCTCTTCCCGTATGTTCATCCGTTTTCTCTCTTAAATTCCACACATGAGGCTTCGTACTCATGGGGAATCTGCTTCTCTCCTCTCCCCCCCTGCCCTGGCCCAGCCCTCCCATGCTTGTGCCATCTCTCTCTCTCTCTCTCAAATAAATAAATAATCTTTTAAAAAGAAATTTTAAAAAATCAGGGTACAGGTGCCCTTTTGGATCACTATGTTTGTATCCTTAGGGTAAATAACTAGTAGTGCCATTGCTGGGTTGTAGGGTGGCTCTATTTTTAACTTTTTGAGGAATCTCCATACTGTTCTCCGGAAAGGCTGTGCCAGTTTGCATTCCCATTAACAGTTCTTTACCCATTTTTTAACTGGATAATTTGTAGTTTTGTTGATGAGTTCTAGAGTTTTCTACATATTCTGGATATAAATAGCTTACCAAATATATGCTTTGCAAATATTTTCTCCTATTCTATGCTTTGCCTTTTTACTCTCTTGATAGTCTTTTGATATACAAAACTTATTTTCATGAAGTTTTCAGTTTGTCCATTTTCTCTTATTGCCTATGTCTTTAGTGTCAATTCTAAGAAAACAGTGGCAAAGCCAATGTATGAAACATTTACCTTAGGTTTTCTTCCAAGATTTCTATAGTTTTAAGTCTTATATTTAGATCTTTGACCTATCTTTTAGTTAATTTTTGTGTATACTTTCAGATAAGGCTCCAACTTCATTCTTTTGTATGTAGCTATCCAATTTTCCCAGCAGTCTTTGTTAAGAAAACTGTCTTTTCAGGGTGCCTGGGTGGCTCAGTTGGTTAAGCGACTGCCTTCAGCTCAGGTCATGATCCTGGAGTCCCAGGATCAAGCCCTGCATCGGGCTCCCTGCTGAGCGGTGGGGGGGCGGGGAGGCCTGCTTCTTCCTCTCTCACTCCCCCTGCTTCTGTTCCCTCTCTAGCTCTGTTTCTCTCTGTCAAATAAATAAAATCTTAAAAAAAAAAGAAAAAGAAAACTGTCTTTTCTCCATTGAATGGTCCATTGTTAAAAATCATTTGACAATATATGTGAGACTTTATTTCTGGACTATCAATTCCACTGGTCTGTATATTTGCCATTATCACAGTACCACACTGTATTATAGTAGCTTTATAATAAGTTTGAAATCAGGAAGTGTGAATCATCCAGTTTTTTTTTGTTCTCTTTCAAGATAGTATTGGTTATTCAGGGTCCCTTGATATTCCATATGAATTTCAGGAAGAGTTTTTCTATTTCTATAAAAACTGTCGCTGGGATTATGATAGGGATTAAGCTGTAATCTCTTTGGATAATATTGACATCTTAACAATATTAAATATTTCAATCCATGAACGTGGGATGCGTTTGCATTTATTTATATCTTTAATTTCTTTTATTATTGTTTTGAAGTTTTCAGTGTACATCTTTCACCTCTTCGATTAATTCCTGAATATTTTATTCTTTTTGAAGCCTATTGTTTTTTTGGGGGGGGGGTTTAAGATTTTATTTATTTGACAGAGAGAAACATAGCTAGAGAGGGAACACAAGCAGGGGAAGTGAGAGAGGGAGAAGCAGGCTTCCCACCAAGCAGGGAGCCTGATGTGGGGCCCGATCCTGGGACTCCAGGATCATAACCTGAGCCAAAGGCTGTCGCTCAACCAACTGAGCCACCCAGGCGCCCCTTTTTGAAGCCTCTTGTATATGAAATTGTTTTCTTAATTTCATTTTCAGATTGTTCACTTTTAGTTGTATAGAAATTCAACTAACTTTTGTGTGTTGACTTTGCATCCTGCTACTTTGTTGAATTCATTTATTAGTTCTAATAGTTTTTTTGTGTGGAATCTTTAGGGTTTTCTATATAAGGGCATACATTCTGAGAACAAAGATTATTCTACTTCTTTTCCAATTTGAATGTGTTTTATTTCTTTTTCTTGTTTAATTGCTCTGGCCTGAACTTCCAGTACTATGCTGAATAGAAGTGACAAAATGGACATTCTTGCATGTTTCTGATCTTAAAGGAAAAGCTTTCAGTCTTTTACCATTGAATATGATATTCCCTATGGGTTTTTCTTTTTTTTTTTTAACGATTTTTATTTATTTGACAGAGAGAAACACAGCCAGAGAGGGAACACAAGCAGGGGGAGTGAGAGAGGGAGAAGCAGGCTTCCCACCTAGCAGGCAGCCCGATGTGGGGCTCGATCCCGGGTCTCGGGGATCATGACCTGAGCCGAAGGCAGTTGCTTAACCAACTGAGCCACCCAGGCGCCCCATCTATGGGTTTTTCATATATGGATTTTATTATGTTGAAGTAGTTTCCTTCTTTTTTCAAAAAAGATTTTATTTGAGAGAGAGTGAGTGAGAGGGAGAGAGAGAGAATCTGAAGCAGACTCCACACCAATAGCAGAACCTAACACAGGGTTTGATCCTATGACAGCGAGATCATTACCTGAGCAGAAACCTAGCGTTGGATGCTTAACCAGCTGAGCCACCCAAATGCCCCAAAGTAGTTTCCTTTTATTTCCATTTTGTTGAGTGTATTTATCATAAAAGGATGTTGAATTTTGTCAAATGCTTTTTCAGCATCAATTGAGATGATCATGTAGGGTTTTTTTCCTTCATTCTGTAAATATGGTACAGTATACTGACCATTTTTCATGTGTTTAGTTAGCCTTGCATCCCAGGAATAAATCCTACTTGGTCATGGTGAATAACTCTTTTAATATACTATTGAAATCAGTTTGCTAGCATTTTGTTGAGGATTTTTGCATCAGTATTCATAAGGGATATTTATCTGAGTTTTCTTTTCTTGTGGTGTCTTTCTTTGATATCAGAATAATGCTGGTATGTTATGAAGCGTTCTCTCCTTTTCAATTTCTTGGAAAAGTTTAAGAAGAATTAATCTAGTTATTCTTTAAATATTTGATAGTATTCACTAATGAAGCCCTCAGGCTCAGGACTTTTCTTTGTCAGGAACTTTTTGCTTACTGACTCCATCTCTTTATTATATAAGTCTATTCAGATTTTCAGTTTCCTCATGATTTAATCTTGGTAGGTTTTGATTTCTGGGAATTTGTCCCATTTCATGTAGGTTATCCAATATGTTCATAGTACTATGTGATATATATTTTTTTCTGTAGAACCAGTAGTAACGTCTTCCCTTTCATTTCTAATTTTAGTAATTTCAATCTTTTCCCATTTTTTCTTAGTCCATATAGCTAAAGGTTTATCAATTTTGTTGATCTTTTGAAGAACTTTTTGTTTCATTGATTTCCCTACTGTTTCTCTATTCTCAAGTTCATTTATCTCCAGTTTATTATTCTTTTCTTCTGCTAGCTTCAGCTTCAGCTTTTTCTTCTTAGTTCCTTGAATTTAAAGTTAGGTGGTTGATTTGTGATCTTTCTCTTTTTAAAAAATTTAGAGAAGAGAGAGAGAGCATGCAGTCGAGTGGGGGAGGGGTAGAGTGGGAAAGAGAGGGAATCTCCAGCAGACTCCACGCTGAGTCTGGAGCCCATCACGGGGCTTGATCTCACAGCCCTGAAATCATGACCTGAGCCAAAATCAAGAGTCACATGCTTAACTGATTGAGACACCCAAGTGCCCCAGATCTGTCTTGTTTTTTAAGGTAAGCATTTATAGCTATAAATTTTTCCCTGAGCACTACTTTCACTGTATCCCATAAGTTTTGGTATGTTTTGTTTTTGTTTTCCTTTGTTTCTAAGTGCTTTCTAATGTCTTGTGATTTCTTTTTTTGGTCAGTTGGTTGGAGTATGCTGTTTAATTTCTATCAGTCTGTGACCTTTCCAGTGTTATTTTTGATTTCTAACTTTATCCTGTTATGGCTGGAAAAGGTATTTTATATGATAGTCTATCTTTTTAAATCTATTGAGATATAATTCATGGCCTAACATCTGTTCTATTCTGGAAAATGTCCCATGTGCATTTGAAAAGAATATATTTGCTGTTGTTGGTTAGAATGTTCTGTGTGTTAGATTTACTTAGTTTATTGCATTACTTAAGTCCTGTATTCATCTTCTAATTATATCCATTATTGAAAGTGGGGTATTCATGTCTCCAACTATTATTATATGGCTGTTCATTTGTCCCTTCAGTTCCGTCAGTTTTGTTTTATATATTTTGATGGTCTGTTATTAGGATTATTCAGGACTCAGCCCTCTGAGCCTGATATGGAACTTTAGGTCCCTCTGATGTTATGGTTAGTGACCCTGCTGGTCTAGGCAGTGTTTCATAATTTAGAGCACTGGGCCAATGACTTTTCCCATTGGCTTACTACTGAAGTATGAAAGACTCTGTTCATGTTAACCAAGCTCCAGTTTATAGAAAATAACCAAAGTTGCAAAGTATATGAAAATCTAAAAACACAGTTAAGAATTATAACCACAGTACAAGGTTCAAAAATAAAGAAGCTGTGGACTGGATTATAAATTAAGTGTTGCAATGATGAGCTCAGTTCTGCTTAGGAAGATTTGAGGCTGCCCTGTTGCTTTCCCTCAAGCCATTCAGGCCTTCTGGAATTATTTCTAACCCAAGGGTTCTTAACCTTTTTTGATCATACACAATTTTGAGAAGTTGCTAAAAGCTTTCTATTTTCCCCCCAAAATGCTAACATGCACATTTCATATATATATATATTTTCATACACACATATACCATATATATATGTATATATGTATATATATATATGGTATTATCAGAAACATTCAGGAACCTCTCCAAGGATTTCAGGTTAAGAAACCTATTCACACCTAATTCAAAAACCAACTTTTCACATGCAGTGTCCAGCTCCTTCTGTTGCAGGTCCCTGGAGATCTTGGGTGTTGGCTAACTAAGGATAGTTAGAGAAATTACATGACTGAACAATATCAAGGAGAGAGAGGGCATGAAGCACAGAGAACGTGGAATTGAGCCATAATCTTTGCATTTCCCAATGAAGCTTTAAATGTATCTGTAGTCTTCACTTTAAGCAAAATAGCTTAATTTAGGAAAGAAAGAACCCACTTCTTTTTCTTTACAAAATCTTGATGTTATTGCTTCCTGAACATTTTTCTTTTTAAAGAAGAAATATAAACCTTATCTTACAGGGGTGTCAGGTTGACAGCTTAACTAAGGTCATGCTAGGATTTAAATATTTCTGGTCATGACAGGAAGGCCAATGGGATGGATCTGACAAGGACCTATTAGCAGCAAGGACGAAGAAAGCCCCTTTAGAATGAGCTCATCATGAGGAAGAAACTGTTGGGTTGGGACAGTGTGCCTGCAGTAAGTGACTTGAGTCTGACCTAAGAGAAGAAATAATTCTCTTGACTTGAGTCTGACCCAAGGAAAGAAATAATTGTGATGAAAATCCAAAAATTTTTGTTTTATTAGATTCTCTGTAAAGCAATGTAGCAAGTGTTGGTGGGACCCCATGCAAATGCCTTCAATGGCTGCTTTTTATAAATACCTATGACTTTCTACCTGAGAGCATTTTTTCTGCAGCAAAAGGAGAAAGCTCAGGCCCAAAGATAGGCAAGCTGGAAATGCCAGTAAGTAAACAACTCTGGAAAAAAGCCCTCAGTCAGTGACAGATGGGAATTCGGTGAGGAACAGCCCATAGCTGATGATGAAGAACTTCCTCATCCCTCAGGTGGGGATAATTCTTTTTTTTTTTTTTTTTTTAAGATTTTACTTATTTATTTGACAGAGAGAAACACAGTGGAGAGGGAACACAAGCAGAGGGAGGGAGAGAGAAAAAGCAGGCTTCAGCCCAATGCCGAATCCCAAGTCTCTGGGATCATGACCTGAGCTGAGGGCAGTTGCTTAGCCAACTGAGCCACCCAGGCACCCCATCAGGTGGGGATAATTCTTACATGTGTTTTACCCTGTCTCCTGCAGTCCTCCAGGATGACTGGGCCTTATGGATAAGTGGCTTGATAACACACTGTTTATTGGTTTTCTTTCCATCCACTATCTTACTTTTCCTACTCCCTTTCCACTCTTCCTGGGATGACCTCCTATATACATTGTGTGCACTTTAATCCTTATCTCAGAGGCTGTTTCTGGGGAGAAACTACTAAAAAAGGCATTGAGCAAACAAGGCAGCCCAAGCTTGGAGTCAGACAGACCTGGATTCTAACTCCCCTCATCAGTAGCAATGAACAATTTAATTTCTCTAAAGCTGTTTCTTCATCTATAAGATGGGGAGAAGAACACTGACTTTACAAAGTCAGGTTGCAAAAGGTAATTTTTGACCATGTATGGAAAGTCTTGTGCATAGGGGCTGCACATAGTAAGTGCCTCATAGGTGTTGGCAACGATCATTTCTATTGTCTTTATAATACTGTGAATATAGCATGACGCAGGTTGAGGCCAGAGCTGGTTTTCACCTTTGGGATGACCTCTGAAGTAGGCTAATTTGGCAGATGTGCGATAGGGGCTATTTCCAATGAACACCTGGGGCTTATCAGTCTCAGTGGCTTAGAGGAAGCATTGCCATGGCAAGCCAGGGGAGGATGGAAAAAATGGCGGACATCACGTGATGAGTTAGAAGCCAAACCAGCGGCATTCCCAGTTATGCTGAGTTTTAAACAGTGCCCACAGCACCATCAGTGACTTTGTATCTGGGTCCACTCTTCACTCTGTTGGCTGTGGTTTCATTAGCCTCACTCTTGAGGGATTATGCTTAGGGCTGCTGAAGTTCACTTTCTGGTCTCAACCTGCTTTCTCAAACACACAAAGGCTCCTTGTGTTTCTATTGTTTAAGACCTTAGCTTGTTTACTTAGGGCCTTTCAAATCGGAACTATTCCCACCGCTCCACTTCACTCCCCATTCCCAGCAAGATGTACTGGAGTTCATTGATCACAGGGAAAGAGAAAAGGAGAGACTGGAACAGGTTGAAGGATTCACTCATTCTTTAACCCCAATTTATTCCAGTGCCCGGATTCGCCTGCAGGGCTGCAACCTCTTCCAACAGCCAAAGGTGCCAGAGTGGATATAAATGATAGGTTGCTTTGGCTAAGATGGCAGACAGCAGGGGGACTTGGTTGTTGCCCACCCCCTGCAGGTGTGACTGCATAACCACTGGCAGGGAGAAGCTCCTTTCAGTACTTGAGTCGAGGCCAGATTAAAGGGCCAATGGTGATGCCCCTTCGCAATATTCTTTTACTGATTTAGATACTAACGAATGAATTTCTCCCCAATGCTTAAGGAAGATTCGTGTAAAGGAAAAGGCACGCTAACATGATTCTTATACAAAAACAACTTTCAGGAGAGAAGATTTTTACAGAGAGAGAAGGAATCCAGCAACCTTGGCACACCTGGCTTTAAGAACAGTAACCCCACAGCCTGTTCATCTCATCTGCTACCTGGAAGAAAGAAAAATCTTTCAGTGACCTTGTCAGAGGTCTTCAGCTCATGCAGGGCAATTCCCGAGAGGGTCCCATTACATCTGTATATGGTGTCAGAGAAATCTGCTGACATTGCCACTTTAATACTGATCTCTGTAACACATTATGGTACCTCTCAGCCTGATTTGAGTTCGGGGGCACCTTGGTGGCTAAGTCAGTTAGGGGCAAGCTCAGGTCGTGAATTTGAGCCACGGGTCAGGCTCTATGCTGGCCATGGAGCCTGCTCAAGATTCTCTCTTTCCCTTTCCCTCTGTCCCTCCCCGCCCACACCCTCCCCCTGTGTGCTCTCTCTGGGGTGGGGAGGAGGATTTCAGTTCTTGTCTTGGCTTCATGTTAGACAGTGACCTCGTTGAGGATGGAATTCAGATATCGTTTATTTGTATATGCGCAGAAGCCAGCATAGTTCCTAGCTGAGGTTGCCAGGTTTAGCATGAAAACAAAGCAAAACAGTACTGAAAAGCTATTTGCTTATCCAAAATTCAAACTTAACTGGGCGTCCCTGTATTTTATCTGGTATCCTATTCCTCACATAGAGCTAACCTCAACAAATATTAGTGAGTATGTGAGTGAGTGACTAGTATCATACCAACAAATGGAGAGCTAAACTGGTAAAATGTGGATTGAATGTGTAGAAGATCCTTCATAATCACAAAACATCAAAACTGTGCCTAGTTAACATGCTACCTGTGAAAATCTGATAGCCTGGCTTTGACTTGAGACACATTTTCTATCCATGCTTGGCTGGCCACTTTCACTCAGTGTCCGTGTGGCAAGGATACGCATCTTCTGTTAATGTGTTTCGTTCCAACAATTTTACACCTTAATTCCACACATTTCTGAATTCATATGTTTGCCTAATTGTTTATTGGTGTGGACCGGTTGTACAAGAAAATTGACATTAGATGGTGCGTGGGGTTCAGTCATTCTGAAGCACAATCAACTCTGTTATCTTCCTTTAAAATGGCCAAAACTGTGCTTTTACTCCAGCCGAACTCTGGGGTTTTGGGTAAAGTCATTGACTTTGATTAAACCATCAGGACCAATTCTGTTTGGGAAAAATATATATCCGGGGTTAGTCAGTTGAATAATCAATCTTAAAAAAGATAGTATATTAACTCCCTCCAAATGAGTTCTGTGTGGCTCCTGCCCTTATTGCCCTGTTTTTCTCTGACCTCTGGGCAGCCTAGTCCTCCTTCCAAACTCCGACCCTACTAGGTAAACCTGAGTGTGAGTCAGTTACCTGCAGGGTCTGCTAAGCTGCAGATGCCGGGGTCCTGCCCCTGAGTTTGGGACTGGGTATTTTCAGGTGGCAGCCTGAGAGCTAGCATTTCCATCTCATCACCAGAATCACTGTCTCACACTGTTCTTCTCTGACCTTTCCCCTTCTCTTTCGGGTCCTTAGTTCTTGTTCTTCATAACCGTCCTCTGTCCCCAGAGCAGTATTATATAGTAACCTCACTATATCATGGCCTGCTAGGTTTGTTTGCCCTGTATTCTCTCCTCTCTGATGGGTAAGTTTACTTACACTTCCTGTTCAATGTAGTTCAGCATTCGGCTGACATGTGAGGCAGAGATCTCCCCGTCCACCTCGGCAATATACGTGTAGAGAAACTGGAAGGTGCTAAATGGGATCCGGGGAGGTCCACCATCATGGTCAGATGATAACACTTCGCACACTATCTTGAGAGTTTTGGCAATGGTCTATAAAGCCATAACATAAAATGAGAAAGTCACTATTTCAAATGAAATTCTTAAAATCAACTGAAAAGTTTTTATTAATCTGAGAGGAAGAGAAAGAGTGTGTGTACCCACACAAAGGAGTGGTGCAGGGGCAGAGGGAGAGGGAGAAATGGACTCCCCTCTGGGCAGGGAGCACAGGTGGAGCTTAATCCCAGGACCCCAAGGTCATGGCCTGAGTGGAGGCAGAGGCTTAGCAGACTGAGCCACCCAGGTATCTCCCCCGCCAAGATCAGTTTAGACATAAGTAAGAAAACAAAAATATCGCTCTCATAAAATGAACTGAGAATGATGTAATATTCTGGAAAACTTGAAGTTTTTACACCCAAACATCATTTAATTCCATCTAAAAAATATTGAGTTATGAGTGTACTTCTTTTTTTTTCTTTCCCCTCTTCGTTGGAGGGATGCTCTCAAGGAATTAAGTTTATGAACTGCCAAATACTTTGAAGATATTTATTACTTTCATCAAAACAACCTCGCTAAAGGAGAATTTGATTTTACATTCTAAAAAATTAAAAGTATTTTTTTTTAAAGATTTTATTTATTTGACAGAGAGAAACACAGCCAGACAGGGAACACAAGCAGGGGGAGTGAGAGAGGGAGAAGCAGGCTTCCTGCGGAGCAGGGAGCCCGATGTGGGACTCGATCCCGGGTCTCTGGGATCATGACCTGAGCCGAAGGCAGTCGCTTAACCAACTGAGCCATCCAGGTGCCCCCCAAAATTAAAAGTATTTCTTATTCTTATTGCTCTCCAATTTTACATGGAGATCCATGTAATCAGAACACTTAGCATTTTGTACGACATAATGTTCACCTTTTTGTTGCTGGGGAAGAACTAGGAGATGACGGACGCCAGCAGGTTTACGGTATTGGAGCAAACACTCCTTACAACAAAACTTCAACATTGAAAGATCATGTTCAGAATTAGGTTTTACTCATCTGTGTCTTTCCATAAACCTATTCTTTGTAAGTTTCACAAGTGAACGAGTTGGGAAAGTACGAGGGTAAATGAAAGAAGTGATTTGAAGAAAGGATTGTTTAGCTCTGAACTAGCAAACATAGGTCAGCATGTCCACCAGGGCAGTTCACCAAGACAGATGATGTGCAAATTGTCCTTAAACACCTTCCAGGGACCAGTGGAAAGTGAGTCCTGAGTGGTGAACTGGGTGTGCCTGGGTGAAGGAAAAGGCAGCTGCTGTGGGCTGCTCTGCTCCCTCCCTCCCTCTGAATATAAGAGATGTCTCCTCTCCAGGATGCCTCTTTAACTGGTGTGTGTTACCCAGCGGTGTAAGTGGGGGTGTATCAGGAGGTATATGAGAATGCTGAATCAACGTGACCATCTTCCTAGACAGACAGTTTTACCTGATGACAAGTGATTTTAAACATTGTTTGCATTAATAACTTTAATTGATTTGATATTTAAATTTTGGTTTTTTTTTACATTGATAAACATTGCTACTTGTGTGCATGAATTTTAAAATGGCAAACTGCATGGTGTCAAAGAGATTTGGGGTTTGCAGCAGGCCATATTCATGGGCCCTCCCCTGCCCTTGGGAGCCCTCTCTTGGAAACTGCTGTGAAGCACTGCCTGTGGCAGGGTGCCAGACACTTCCAGGAAGGAGGGTGAGCGGCAGGCAGACCAGAGGCTGGGGAAGAGGCTGTCAGTGAGACGGAGGGGCATGTGTGTGATGCGAGGTCAGCATGACAGGGGCTTGGGGGGGCATGTGTGTGATGCGAGGTCAGCATGACAGGGGCTTGGGGGAGATTTGCAAGCTTGTGTGCAATGAACTCCATCATCTCCACTCATAGCTCATCCTCTCTGCTTCTCTTTCTTAAAAAAAATCCCCCCTCTGCCTTTGTTCTGCCCTTCTCTTCTTGCAGGCTCATCCAGATTGGGGTGCTGTTAAGGGCTGAACTGTGTTCACCCCAAATTCATATGCTGAAGCCCTAACCCCAAGACATCATTCTATCTGAGATAGGGCCACTGGAGAGGTAATTAAGTTTAAAATTAAGTCATTGGATTGGGCCCTAAACCAATAGGACTGCTGTCCTCATAAGAAGAGATTAGGACATAGAGACACCAGATACATACATACTCAGAGGGACAGCCGTGTGAAGAAACAGGGAGGGATGCCTGGATGGCTCAGTCTGTTAAATGTCTGACTCTTGGTTTCTGCTCAGGTCATGATCCCAGGGTCTTGTTTTCAAGCACCCCCTGTTGGGCTCAGAGCTCAGCGAGGAGTCTACTGAAGTTTCTCTCTTTCTCTCCCTCTCCCCCTCTCTGCACTCACTCACAGTCTCTCTCAAATAAATGAATATAGAAAGAAGAAAGAAGAAAGAAATAAAGAGAGAGAAAGAAACAGGGGGACAATGGCCATTTATAAGCCAAGGGCAATGGCCTCAGACACCTTAATCTCAGACTTCCAGCCTCTAGGACTGTGAGAAAATAAATGTCTGGTGTTTAAGCCACTCAGTCTGGGGTACTTTGTTCCAGTAGCCCTACAAGCTAAAACAGGTGCTTTCTACTCTAAACAGTGTCTTTTGTTAATCATTCAAACACAAACCTTTAAGTTCTTTTTTTTTTTAAAGATTTTATTTATTTGACAGAGAGAAACACAGTTAGAGAGGGAACACAAGCAGGGGGAGTGAGAGAGGGAGAAGCAGGCTTCCCGCCGAGCAGGGAGCCCGACGTGGGACTTGATCCTGGATCTCCAGGATCATGACCTGAGTCGAAGGCAGTCGTCCAACCAACTGAGCCACCCAGGCGCCCCATAAACCTTTAAGTTCTATTGTCCCTTAACATTTTAAAATATTTTAAAATATTTTATACATGGATGAATGGATAAAGAATTCTCTAGACTAGAGATTTTTGGAAAACAAATAAATCTAAAGCCAACAAGGATGTGCAACAGGAAAACTTTAAAAAATCTAAAGTAAACAAGAATTTGCAAATTTTTCCACAAGAGCTTTTGGTCAGATGGGGATCCCCTAATAAGGAGAGCCTTAAAGCAACTTCTAAGACACACAAACCCAGAGGTGAAAGGCTCAGAAAGTGAACTATTTGCTAACAAATCCCTTCCTTCCAAGGAACACAGTCTTCCTTTCCTATAATCAGTCCCAGTGGAACAGGAGGGAACAGAGTCTAGGTCTAGAGGAAGGAGTGCTGAGAGGGAAGAGGAATACAGGTCTGCATACCACAGCCTTTTGAACCTTGGGTGTAGACTGGAAGAGCCCAAGAAAGTCCTTGCCATTAGACAAAAGGAGGAAACTGGTTTTTCTAAATGGCACCAAGATCATGTCTGGCTGGTAAATTGGCAAAGGAAGAAGAAATTCCTGAGCTTGCCTCTATGGATATATATATTTTTAAAGATTTTATTCGTTTATTTGAGAGAGGGAGCATGGGCAGGGGGAGGGGTAGAGGGAGAGGGAGAAGCAGACTCCCTGCTGAGCAAGGCGTCTGAAGTGGGGCTAGACCCCAGGATCCTGAGATCACGACTGGAGTTGAAGGCAGATGCTTAACAGACTGAGCCACCCAGGTGTCCTAAGGATATATGGTTTAACTAGACTACCAAGCCTCCACAGATGTTGACACCCTCATACCTCCACATTTAAGTTCCCAGCAATAGTCCAACATGAGACCGATGGGTATAATGGGCCTGGTTCTTGGATTCACGAGGCATCCTTTATTTACAGACTAGCCCTTCAGGCTGACTTCACCTCTAGGTGCTCTATGATGTTGGGATGATGAGGTCCCGTACCTCAGGACCTCACTGTTATCCAAAGCCAGACCTGAGGGTGTGCCAGTGGAAGTTGAGAAGGTAGAATAGAATCACAGTCTGTCAGAGATGAAAGAATGTTCTGGAACATCTAATCCAATCTCCCCATTGTGGAAGGGAGGTTTAGAAAGATGGAGTTCACCTCATGGTTTCCCCTCTCCCGTGTGGGAGGCAGACATACCAAAGTAAACTAGCAGCTGCACAGTGAGCTCAGCAGAGGGAGGAGTGGAATTTAGTATATTGTAGCCACTTTGGGTTACTGTGAGCTATGTGGACAAGGAGAGGACTCACACATCTCACATTTCACAAGGTGGTGAGGGTCTGTGAAGAAGACCACTGGAGCCAGGAAGCAGATAAAGGCATTCTGAAAGGGTTCAGAGAGGCCATGAGAACCTGTCAGAATGACAATGAGCAGGGTGGGAGGGGGGGGCGCCGCGCTGTGAGAAAGAAGAGACCCAGAATTTAGGACGCAAGCAGCTGGGGCCACACAGACAGTATTTATTCTTATGGATTTCCAAGGATCAAGAGTTGTGGGAAACCCTTTGCTTGGTGGCTCTGTGGTCCTGAAGTCACCATTTCCCTGTTACATACTCCGCTGCCATATTGAAGAGTGGAGTGGTGTGGAAAAATCTGAGCGATGGGGCATTTACCTCAAAGCTGTGGGTTTTTGTTTGTTTGTTTGTTTGTTTTAAAGATTTTTTTATTTGACAGAGAGAAACACAGCTAGAGAGGGTACACAAGCAGGGGGAGTGAGAGAGGGAGAAGCAGGCTTCCCGCCAAGCAGGGAGCCCGATGTGGGGCTCCATCCCGGGTCTCGGGATTATGACCTGAGCTGAAGGCAGTCGCTCAACCAACTGAGCCACCCAGGCACCACCTCAAAGCTGTTTCAGGTACTGCATGAGACTAAAATTCCTGGATTGAATTGAATCTACTTATTTTTCTACTCAACCCTCTGTGGGTGGGGTAGATCAGGAAGCTCAGAATTAACTACGGATAAAATAAAGTAACTTCCCGCCTCCCTACCCCAGACAGCTCAGCGTGTACTGTGAGTAAATTTGTGACCCTATGAGAATTTAATAAAATGTGTCCATTTTTTTTTTTCCCTCCTGGACGTCCCCCAGTCTTTGGGGCTATTTCCAAAGAAATGTGATAGTGCTGACAGGCAAAACATCTGCCTTGGCTACATTTTCCTGTCCTCTTTGGAAGAGAGCAATTTGTTCGTTACATCGTGTTACTATACAGGACAATAAAGACAAAAACCATGAATGGCCTCACTTCTCCTTGTCTCTAAAGAAATGATTATAATGAAAGTTGCAGGGGAAGCCCATAGGAAAAGTTGAACTTGCTAATATTTCTCATAATTTTTGTCAGAAACAAAATGTTAGATATGCATTCCACGCATATTCAGGAATAAAGAATAAGATGTTGTTTAGAGTTGTTGACTGTTTCAAACTACCTTTGTGTACCATTTGCTTTTGGCAGAGGCAATACTTTTCTCGTTAACCTTCAAACTTGCCCATATTCTGGGATTTAAAAAAAATCATGGTTCTGATTCATTTTCATTTAAGCTATTATAAGGGCATTTAATAAGAGTGAGCCCATATATAAGATGATACCCAAAGCTATTAAATATATGTATGAACTGGGTGCAGTGTCTTTTTCTTTAAAACAGAAACATCCCTTTTCCAATTGTAAATCAAGTCAAATTTAGAAAAGGCATGAATTTGTATGAGCATCCTACATCCATGATGACGTCCTAACTGTAAATCTGGAAATAGCCTCATATCTCCTTTCCTGCTCTCTCAGGTCTGATTTTTGTGTTCAACTATGCTTATCAAATAGTGGTTTTCTGTAAGGCTGCACCGCTTTTCCAAAGTCTCTGTTGGTATATATTCTAGGTGTCTGGAACCCAAGTATGAGCAAATCTCCTGCAGCTGGCTGTTGGTTAGCTTTAGGAATACGAGTGGAGCGGTGATGGAAATAAATCTGAGGGCAATGATTGAAATTCATAAATAATCCAGAAGCCACAATCTAGTAAACTCTCCCCAGGGTCTGATGACAGTTTTCCCCTCTCTCCTCCTTCCCTCTGCTTCTGGCTGAGGAGCAGAGGAATGACCTAATTCAGAGAGGAAGGGAAGCAGACAAGGCAGGCACGCTTGTCTTCAGCCCAGAAGATAGACTGTGTGTACAGAGGTACTACACTTCCGGGCCCAGACAGAGCTTTCCCGTAAGGAACAAAAAACAGTGAAGCTCACTTACAACTCCAAGAGAACTGCAGGCAAGAGCTAAAAACTTCAGCCACTCAATCTCCTCCGTGAAACGGCCCACATTCATCACACTATTAAACAGATCTGTTGGGAGACTCAGCACCTTCCACATCTGGGCCAGCTCATCTGCGTGAATAATCAGTCTGCCGGCAACCTGCAGGCCAGGGGACAGGCGACAGACAGAGAGGGAGGGACAGGATGAGAGAATGGCCCGACAGACATTACCCAGCAAGGCCCAGTGTTCTCCCAGCACCCAGCAAGGGGTCTAGTGGCAGGGGTGGGGTCAGGGGAGGACTCTGGTGGCTCTCTCTGCAAAGGTGGAGAAGTATTCAGTGTAGTGTTAAGCATATAATTCAATCATTTTAACTCTAGACATCAAAATTATAGGGAAATAATATCTTTATATTGCATTTTAATTTTTTTCTGATGCTTTTATTGTCTGCTGTTTAGCCTTAGGTTGGTCTTATATGGCAGATTAGGGCTTCTTGAAAATGAAACCAAAGAGCAGAGGACTTGTCTGAGACCACTAATCAGTGGTGAAATTAGAACTAGATGTTAAGTCTCTTGCTTCTAGGTTCTATGGAGTTCTTTGCACTAGACTTCACACATGACCCTCATGCTTTTCCAAGAATAATATAGGGTCTGTGGTCTGGATGCCTAATATTGCTTGGTCCCAGATATGTCAGATCTCTGATCTATGCCATGTTTGCTGCATAAGGCGCTTGGTGGTTAAGAGGAGAAAGGGAACAAGTGACCAGTTGTTGGCCAACAACGTGATAAGGCCACAGATACCCCAATGAAGCATACCCCTTCCCCGGCCCTCTGATTCTAGTGGAATGCTGAGCCTCTGGGAGCAAGGCAGTTGGCTCTCAGTCCTCAAACACCCCAGACCTCTCTGTCTTGGATTTTAAAGCAGAGTATGCTGGTCCTAAACCATATTTCCTAGGAACTGGCCAAACTACAGCTTTCTCAAGTCAGACCTTCCTTATCCATTCACTGAAAATCTTCCATGATACGGCTGTGAAGAGAGCGAGGTTTTCTCCTAAAACCTAGGCTATATCTGTATCTGGGGCAGCTGGGGGACTAGATTATGCCCCTCTCCAAACTGTGATTGGTATCATATTATGTTTTTGATCCATAAGAGTTTCACGGTCTAGGGACTGTAGACCTGCACTTTTCTGGAGAGAAGGGATTAGTATTAAATTGATGCCCTGAACATTCTGCCAGCTTCAGGAAATCTGGGATGACCCCGCTAATAACTCAGCTTGTAGCCTATTTCAATAACATTCCTATCCCCAAGAGAAGACTTGCTTTCAATGCATGGTTTAGTGGATTTTATGATACTGAGCGGCCAGCTGGCTGCCGGGGGATGCTGGGCTTTTTGTCTGTACCCAGCTGGCCTTGGCATTGCCCCATCCTCTCCCTTGACGCTGTGGCACAGCCCTTACCCGAGAATGCAGGATCTTTAACAGCTCAGGTGTAAGCTCTGCCCAGTTAGACAAAGCCACTCGCTCAGACCGCTCTCTCACTGGAGGAATCTCTCCACGGGACATAGCCCCAAAATAACTACAAGAAAAAAGTTATGTATACATAGATTATATATATTATATACATTATGTAGATATAATATAGATATAATAGAAGAGAGAAAAAGATCATTGTTATTTTAAATCTCCCACTCTCTTTTATGGGTGAAGAATTCTGGTACTTAGAGGAACTGTTTTCAATCATAAAATCTTTATTTCCAGTAACATGTCTATTGACATACTAAAAGCTGATTAATATGTAATATATAATAGGTAATATTGGTAGTGGGTAATCTAGATAGTGGGTAGTATGTAATCCTGGTAATATGTAATAGGCAATCATGGAAAAAAGCTGGAAGAGCACTAGAGTGACTTGTACAAAAAAGGAGAGGAGAGGGAGGTACTCTTGGGGTGAGCCAGGAAAGATTTCCAGCCAGAGGTCATGAGGCAATTTGGGCTTTAAGAGGGTAAACAGAGAAGGTTGGCAGGGCACTCAGGGAGGCTCAGATGAGAAGACAAGGCCACACAGAAAGGTTGAGACAATCTTATGTGGGGCATGTGAAGTAAAACTCTTCTGTCTTTCCTCAAAAATCTTAATAAAATCTGCCTGCTCACTGTTGCTTTGTGGAGTAGACTCTGGGTGCCATGTGGAAAAAATCCTGAGCCCTGATTTATTAGATAAAAAGAGCTGGGGTCCCTGGGGCTCCATTAGTTAAGAATCTGACTCTTGGATTCATCTCAGGTGCCAGTCTCATGGCTCTTGGGATTGAGCCCTGTGTTGGGCTCCTTAGTCGGCGGGAGTCTGCTTGAATATCCTCTCCCTCTGTCCTTTCCCTTGCTCGATCTCTCTCTCTCAAATAAATAAATCTTTTATCTAGAAAGGAGTGCCTATAGCAGGGAATGGACATAGGAGTTGACACATGGGTCACCAATGATATCTGGAAGGGTCTGCCTCCCTCAGATGCCTTGTTATTAACAATCCCAGGATCACATGCCTCTGCCCTTCTCCCCTTAAGTTTTCATGAATAAATATTTTCATTATTTTTCTCCAGATCCAAGTAGTATAAAAAGAATAACAGAGGGAATTTTATAGAAACCCATATTAAGGTCAAGCTATACAATGATGAGAATGTACCACTGCCTGTCTCTATGCCCCACAGCAATGTAGAACTAAAGCTACAAGGACCAAAACAACACCTTCTGGGTACCCCCTTGGAGGTCAGCAGCAGAGAAGGCAGAAGAAATACTGTCTGGATACCTTTTACCATGTGCGTGAGCAATTTCCACAGACAAATCAGTGTTGGGGTAGGTGTGGGTCCAGGGTGACAATGGGAACTGGCTATAGAAACTTGTGCGGCATAAATGGGAGAGACTGAAACGCAGAACATCGTGTGACAGAAGCGACTGCCCAAATCAAGAGTGATACTCAGCAGCAATGTCCTCGGACTTTTCAGCCAAGTTGGTGAGAGAATGTGGATATGAGGCTGAAGTCAGGGATTTCGTACTCTGTGGGTTATTTAGCTTCATTTGCAGTGAACAATTCCACCGTTACTCTCGTATATTACAAAGCTCCGTGGTCACACATACCACAAGACAAGTTTAAGTCCTGCTGATGTCTGGGAGGTGACTCCTTCATGGACAACACATAGGCAGGGAAATTCTTGCTTGTGATGAATTAAACACTTATTTTGTCTTGGAAATACTTTGTGCAGTTTCTAAAGTGCTACAGGCTTGTGAGTCTCATAAAACCATCTGATAAACGCTTTTCACGTCTGGATAGATGGAGTGTGTTCTTGGGTCATGCTCTCCTTTTTCATTGTGGTTAAACTACAAACTGATTCTTCACGGATATCTAAAAAATTTATAGCACATGATACAAAATGGAAGCAATCAGGCTACAACAGTGGAATGTACTCTCCCATAAATGTCAGGGACAATGGCAAGAAATGTCATTTTCCTTGTTATAAAGCAGCAGCATAATAAAATGGGGGGTTAAACTATTGTGTAGTATAACTCAGTCTGTCTGAGTCTGCCAAAAGAAATTAGTCTTCTGATTGCCAAAGTGCAGTCTTAGAGATAATATATAAAATTTAGAATGGAAAACTAAACAGTGTTCATTACTAGCAAAGCAACCCCATTATGCCCCTTTTTACGAGCACCACTGGCTTATTTTCCTTACATCTTGAAAAGCTTCATCCTGACGCAATCCAGGAGAGGGAGTGCACTGGCTCGGAGACCGTGAGGCTGCTCTTGGATTACATTTTGTGCCTTCTCAAGGTGTCCACACCTTCCTCCCACCTGCTCAATACACCTCATGCTGAGGACATTCTCCCTTCCTCCCGCTCACCAGCTAGGCTCAGCAGCATCTCTGACTCCCTTTCTCCCGCTTAAAGGCTACTAAGGAGGTCATCATTAAGCAGTAAAACTAGGCCGAAAATGATGCGGGAGACATGGTTAGTTCCCAGCTCCTGCCGCAAGTCCAGGACCCCCAGTTTCAAGCGGGCATGTGTGCCTAAAGAGCCATTTCATAGCTGAGAGGCTTTCTGTGCAAAGCTGTTTCAATCCGGGCCAGCAGTTAGGTCTCGCCGTGCAAGCTCGTTCCACGCGACAGCCTCTGGAGGTCGCCCCCGTAAGGCGGCACCTGAGCGTGAGGCCCAGTGTTTTCCGCCGGGCCCACGCTCCTCCTGCCCTCCGCGCTCAGTGTTGCCTCCTCTCTCCAGAGTGCAATGTGCACTGCATGGATATCTGCATGTTGAGGGAACTGATGAGTTCAAACAAACACGAAATAGAATTTGCCCAAAGACAAGCCACAGAATGTTTCTGGTTGAGGCAAGAATGAGCTCGATCGGCGCGGGGTGGGGGTGGGGTGGGGTGGGGTGGGGTGGGGTGGGGGGCGTCTCAAAAAGGCGCAAGCGCGGAGGTGAACCAGCCCCGGCGGCCACAGCCCAGCCGGCGGCCTCAGCGCCCGCTCCCCGAGGCGTGCTGAGGCTCTCTAGTGGTGGCACCGGAGACCCGACCCTGGTTCGCACCAGGGAAGGCAGGCGGGGCTGCAGAGGGCCTCGCGGACAGGGGAGGGGGCGTAAGGACCGCACCATGTGCGCGTGCGGCCGGGTTGTGGGACTCAACTCCTGCTGATGGCCCCATGGCACTGAGCCGATTGCTCTGGCGTCCAGTCGCCCAGTCTGTGTCGCTTAGAGGAGAGCGACTCAGCCTCACCCAGTGTGATATATTTATATGTGGATTTTAAAGAACCAAAGCAATTCAAGAGCTGATGGTGGTGTTAATAGGTCCCGACTCCCAGGCTGCAGCCATGACAACCTGCTCAGTTTTCCTCGAGGACCTCACCTCCTCCACGCCCCGCCTCCCGCTCCACCCGGAACCCAGGGCTGGAGTGAGGAGTACGTACTCCGCTGCCCACTGGATGAGATCCTGCGGCTGGGTCCGAATGGCGGCTTTGGTGAATTGCTTCAGCAATTCCGGCAGCTCCGGGGGGATGCATATTTGCTTATCTGTCTGAGGCATTACTTGGTCGACCTGATGGCAGAGGAAACATAAATAAGTAAATTGGGAATCTCTGAATCATAAAATAATAGGGATCCTGACTGGATACCACCTTGCCTCTGGTTGATACTCTGCATACTGGGGAGTTCAGTGCCCCACAAGGTGTATGCACTCTATTGTTACACAACTCCAAGGTTAGAGAATGGGTTACTAATCGTTGCTTTTTGTTCTTGTAAATAATTATGCCCTTTACATAAAAACCACACAATACTTCTTCATTTAAAAAGTAGACATTAGGGGCACCTGGGTAGCTCAGTTGGTTAAGCGACTGCCTTCACCTCAGGTCATGATCCCGGAGACCCGGGATCGAGTCCCACATCGGGCTCCCTGCTCGGCAGGAAGCCTGCTTCTCCCTCTCTCGCTCCCCCTGCTTGTGTTCCCTCTCTAGCTGTGTTTCTCTCTGTCAAATAAATAAAATCTTAAAAAAAAAAAAATAAAAAAAAAAATAAAAAGTAGACATTATTGGGGCGCCTGGGTGGCTCAGTTGGTTAAGCGACTGCCTTCGGCTCAGGTCATGTTCCCGGAGACCCGGGATCAACCGATGAAGTCCCACATCAGGCTCCCTGCTCAGCGGGGAAGCCTGCTTCTCCCTTTCTCACTCCCCCTGCTGGTGTTCCCCCTCTCTCTGTGTTTCTCTTTGTCAAATAAATAAAATCTTAAAAAAAAAAAAAATAAATAAAAAGTAGACATTATCAAGAAGTAAGCAAAAATACCCCCTAATGATCTCACCCCCAAACACTGGATATCTCCTTCCAGAATTTTTTCAATATAAATATATATGTGTTTGTATAAATAAAAACGGGGTCATGAACATCTTCTATTTCACACACACACCTCTTATGGCAGAATAAGTTGTAGCAAAATTCACTCTGTGAACCCTCTAATATTTGATATTAGGTTATTTCCAAATAAAAATAATCATTAAACAGCCATTTGGTGAATATCTCTCCTTACACCTGCATGTATTTATCTTTTCTAATCTTTTTTTTTAAAAAGATTTTGTTTATTTGACAGAGAGAGAGATCACAAATAGGCAGAGAGGCAGGCAGAGAGAAAGGAGGGAAGCAGGCTCCCTGCTGAGCAGAGAGCTGATGTTGGACTCATCCCAGGACCCTGAGATCGTGACCTGAGCCCAAGCAGAGGCTTAACCCTCTGAGCCACCCAGGCGCCTCTATCTTTTCTAATCTTAAGAGAAAACTTGCACATTTCATTCAGAAAGTTCCAGGACAAATTGAAACAAAACCTAAAAATCTATAGATAGTATGCAAACAGCAGGTTGAAAGATTTTGTCTGCTGTTAGTAGAGGAAAAAAGACTAGATAATCCAAAAAACCCCCATCCGCACACCTCCATGTTAGACAAATCCCAGTAAACACACCTTTCAGATTTGATTTCTTTGCTAAACTTGCAAGAAAGTGAGGGAAATCCTTAAGTTCCCAATTAAGCAAGTGAAGTGGAAACCAGACCAGTAAGCAAATGCAGAAAGTAACCGGCAAATGCCAGGAACTTGAGCCTTTCAGACAAATGATCAGGTAAGTTGCAAACAGACCAAGTGGTAGGCCCTTGAATGTGAACAACTAAAGTGCCAAACTGAGACCCTGGGGGTAACACACCCTTGATGTAAGCGGTAAAATACTTGCCTGTGGGCAGAGGGAAACAATGCAGAAATGTATCTTCATTGTTACTTCTTATTGAGGGTAGGATATTCTCCCATGAGTCTGTTGCCATGAGCTAGGTCGAAGTTTTAGATTTATACTACAGACCTTGTTGGGAAAACCCAAAACAAGAAACTAAAACGGCCTCAGGCTGGTGGTACTCCATTCTCATTCAGTGAATGTTCTTTTATTTGAAGGAAGAAGAGTACAAAGATGTTGATTGATTTCAGACTTTGTAAAAAGTCAAGTATGCATAGTAAATTTCAAGAGTAATTACTATAAAAATTAATAACCAACAAACCAGTAGAAAGGACAAAATGAATTAACAACAACAAAACAACTTGATCAACCCACACGAAGACAAGAAAGGGGTGGCAAGAGCATAGAAAAAGAGGATTAAACAACATGATAGAAAGGAATCCAGGTATATCACTAATCACAATAAAAAGAAATGGTCTGAAGTGTGGCCATCAAAATGCACAAATTATCAGACCAGGTTTTTAAAAAATCCAGCTACGGGTACATCTGAAAAGACCTACGGGCGTAGAAAGAGTGAAGGTGAAAGGGTAGATATATAGGCAAAAAAAACCAAAAGAAAGTCGATGTAGACATGTTAATATCAGACAAGAGACTTCAATGCACAGTGCGTTATTGGGAATAAGGAGGGTCAGCGCGTAATGATAAAAGCTTCAATTCATCGTGAAGACAACACAGTTCTCATTGGGATGATACAGTCACCACCATGGATGAATCTAGCAATGCTGGATGGAAAGGGAATATACCATGCAGGGTTACATATACATGCTATTTATTTCTATAGAGAGCAAGTGACGGGAGGCTCAAGGGAGAGGAAGATAGAAAGACGCTGCCCTAAGCACAGAGCTTGATGCAGGGCTCAATCCCATCACCCTGAGATCATGACCTGAGCCGAAATCAAGAGTCGGAACTTAATCGACGGAACCCAGGTGGCCTTTTGCATTTTATTTTCTACATACGAAATATTTCATAATTTAAAAGTTACCATTACTAATTGATTATTTGTGGCAACTTATCAATCCATTTTATCTAGCAAAGGACAGTGCCTTATTTTGTTCTATCGTCTGGAAATATATATATATATATATAATGTGGTTAAATATGCAAAATTTCCCATTGTAACCACTTTTTAATGTATAGTTCAGGGATATTAAATGCATTCTCATTGCTGTGCACCCATCATCACCATCCATTTCTAGGACTTTTTCATCGTTCCAAACTGAAACTCTACCCATTCATCAATAAAGCTCTACGTCCCCACTCCCATGAGCTCCTGGCAACCACCATTCTGCTTTCTGTACTTATGAATTTGACTACACTAGGTATTTCATATAAGTAGAATTACACAGTATTTGTTCTTTTATATCTGGCTTATTTCACTTTATATGATGACCTCAAGGTTTCACCCATGTTGTAGTGTGTGTCTGATTTTCCTCTTTTTAAAGCCGAATATTTCGTTGTTTGTATGTATATATATTTAAAGCTGAATAATGTTCCATTGTGTGCGTGTCTGTGTGTATACACCACATTCATCTGTTGTTGAGCATTCTTTTTGTTGTTGTTTCTGTTTTTTGTGTTGTTTGTTTTTTAAATATTTTATTTATCTGACAGAGAGAAACACAGCCAGAGAGGGAACACAAGCAGGGGGAGTGAGAGAGGGAGAAGAAGACCCCCCCACCGAGCAGAGAGCCTGATGCGGGACTCGATTTAGGGTCTCCGGGATCATGACCTGAGCCGAAGGCAGTCGCCCAACCAACTGAGCCACCCATGCGGCCCGAGCATTCGTTTTTTTGTTGTTGTTGTTTTGTTTTTTGTGGTTTTTTTTGGCTCTTGGTTACTATGAATAATGCTGCTATGAACTGAGTATACAAATATCTTTTCAAGTACCTGCTTTCAATTCTTTGGGGCACATACCCAGAAGTGGGATTGCTGGATTGGAGGGTAATTCTATTTCTGATGTTTTGAGCCAGTGCCATACTGTCCCCTCCAAAAGGCTGTATCTTAGATTATTTGTATATATTCTGACAGGACCTTTTATTTACATTATTGTTTTTATTTCTATTCTAAAGGTTAACATGGCCTTATATAAATGAAAATATTGCCCAACCCTAATTAGCGAGGCTTCCGGGATAACAATAACAATGATAACCCTGGGTCAGCACAGAGCAAATTTAAGCAAACCCTTCACCCTGTGCCTCTTCTAAGAACCTTCTGTGATGTCTCTCCATTTTTGGCCAATCTCTTTTTCTCCATGGTCAGTTCTTCTTTAACCTCTTCTAATTCTTTCTGCTCTCCCACTCCATCATTTCTCCCTTAAAAGCCGTTGATGACATCTATTAACTTCTAGTCCATGCCAGATGCTATGTTAAATATTCTGCATACATTTTCTCACTTAATTCTCAAAATATCCCAATGAGATAGATTTTATTATCACCATTTTAGAGATGGTGAAACTGAGAGAGAGAATAAAACGTTTGAAATGATACGTAGCCCGTAAGTACGAGAGTGGTGCCCCGTTAAATATGACTGTCCTTTCCTTCTTGAGGCTTTCTCTTCCTTTGATGGCAGATACCATTCTTGTTTTTCTATTTTCCTTCGCATGCCTCCTGTCACTGTAACTTTTTTCCTCTTTCCTTGTGTTAGGCACGAGTTTGCGATCTTCCCAAAGCTCAGTCTTCAATATTCTGAGTTTATGTCTTTTTGTCACTCTTTTTGGAGAGCTCACATCCCCGCATGGCTTCCTCCACCACAAGATGGTATTGATTATACTTGAATGTCCATCCTGACCTCTCACCTGTGCTTTTGTTGTTCACTTCCTACTGCTTACAGGACACATCTCCACCAAAATTTACTCTCCATCTCCCAACTAAGTCCACTTCCCAACTTTGTGTCTGAACATCCTGCCACTGTTTTCTCAGTCGTTTGACCTCAAAGCCCGGGGCCATTCCTGCTCTTCAGTACGTTGAATCTCACCAAATCCCAGGGATTAACATTCCTTTTGAAATATGTCTCCAATTCATCCCTTCCTTTCTATGTCTATTCCTTTCTTCTTTTCACCACCTACTGTGCAGCCTCCTAATTGGTATCCCTGTCTCAGGTCATTCCCTTTGAGTGTGTCTATTTTGAGTGTGTCCAGATCGATCTTCTATGCTGCTATTAATAGGTCAGAGAGCCGTGCTCACAAAATGGCAATCATATCCATCCTGACTTTCAAGGTTCTCTACAATTTACACACAGTTTTAAATTAGAAATTTTCTGCTAGTATTTACCAACACAAATTCCCAATGTGTAGTCTAGTCTGGCATCCCTCCAATCCTTCCAGATTATGTATCTGAAGGTTGGCACTCGCTCATCCATTGTTAACAGAACTCCATCTTGCTTTTCTAGTCCCCTCTAGTTGCTAATTCTGGCGGGTTGACTTGATGCTCTCTTTTTCTCCATCTATTCAAACTCTACACACCCCTAAGGTTCACCTTGAGTCCTACTACGCCATAGGCCTTCCTAGAAAAGTCAGGAATCATCAACTGTTATTTGTGATACACATTTTAACACTTCATCCCATTCTGCCTTTTACAGATCTCTACAGCTGAGCTTTCCACAAGTGGCCACAGCAGAATGGGTTACAGGTGTTTCCAGGAGAGATGGATGGTTGTAAACTTTTTACAGTGATACAAAATTTGCAACCATTTTATAACCATTCACTGATTTATAACAGTTGAAATTATTTTTGGAAACAGTTGGGCTCAGTCAGTAAACCTCCAGATTTTAGTAATTATTGTTTTTGTGCTTAAGGTTTTATGTATTCCACCAGCCAGAAGAGATGGTTGAGTATAGGGTTTTCCCCTTTATCCATCATGTTTGAACCACCTCCGTGAGTCCGCTTAATATCGCTTGACTCTAATGTGTCTATTACCAGTGATAACAATTTGTGCATCCATTTTAAAAACAAGTACTTTCATTTAATTTGCTGTTATTTTTTATATTTTCTTCCAACAAAGAAGACGTATGTGCTTCATTGTTATCATCAATTGTGACTTGATTTATATAGTTATTTATTCTTGGCTTTTGATGTAAAATATTCAAAATCTAATTCTTTTTTTTTTTGAAGATTTTATTTATTTATTTGACAGAGAGAAACACAGCTGGAGAGGGGACACAAGCAGGGGGAGAGAAAGAGGGAGAAGCAGGCTTCCTGCCCAGCATGGAGCCCGATGTGGGGCTCAATCTGGGGTCTCTGGAATCATGACCTGAGCCGAAGGCAGTCACTTAATCAACTGAGCCACTCAGGCACCCCCAAAAATCTAATTCTTAATGAAATATTGTAATAACATTACTTGTTTATAGAAATTAAAAAAATTTCTAAAGACAAATAACAATGGAAAGTAATTTAATTGGTTTAGTGAGGGGATGTGAAGCTCTTTAATATCACATGAAAAATATTTTTCAAAATACTTTAACTCCACTTCATTATAAATAATTGTTTGAATTCTTAGAAATCTAGCACTTTGGGGGGCGGCTGGGTGGCTCAGTTGGTTGGGCGACTGCCTTCGGCTCAGGTCATGATCCTGGAGACCTGGGATCGAGTCCCACATCGGGCTCCCTGCTCCGCGGGAAAGCCTGCTTTTCCCTCTCTCATTCCCCCTGCTTGTGTTCCCTCTCTGGCTGTATTTCTGTCAAATAAATAAATAAAATCTTTAAAAAAAAAAAGAAACCTAGCACTTTGGGGTGCCTAGGTGGCTCAATTGGTTAAGCGTCTGCCTTCAGCTCAGGTCCTGATCTTGGGGTCCTGAGATTTGGCTTCGTGTTGCCCCCTGTGGGGCTCTCTGCTCAGCTGGGAGCCTGCTTCTCCCTCTCCCTCTGCCCTTCTCCCTCCTTGGGCACATGCTCATGCTATCTCTCTGTCTCTCAAATAAAAAAATAAAAGCTTTTTTTAATTTAGCACTTTGATTATTAAATCCTATTTTCAAAATTCCACCTTATCTATTAAAAGCTTAAGTTTTTAAAAATTTTATGTAATTTATTTTAAAATATTCATAAGAAAACAGCCTTATTTTCTTTACAAATTGATTTGTTATGGTCAAAAAGGCCCATAGTCTCCTTCCTTAATACTTTCAATATATTATTTATTTTCCTACCATAAAGTATAACTCAAAATTGAGTAGTAATCATTTTTATTAATATCTATTATTTTTAGAATTTTTCAAATTTAGATTTGTTTGCCTGACAATTTTTTTCTTTGCCTAAATACCTTACTTTCTTTCTTTTTTTTTTTTTTTAAAGATTTTATTTATTTGACAGAGAGAAACACAGCCAGAGAGGGAACACAAGCAAGGGGAGTGAGAGAGGGAGAAGCAGGCTTCCCGCTGAGCAAGGAGCCCGATGTGGGACTCGATCCCGGGTCTCCGGAATCATGACCTGAGCCGAAGGCAGTCGCTCAACCAACTGAGCCACCCAGGCGCCCCCCTAAATACCTTACTTTCATGGAAAAGTTATGAAATGAAGAAAATGGTGCCAGGAAAATTATGCCAGGGGCTTAACAGAAAATGTCTATGTTAAACAGATAGTTTCTTAAGAGGATAATTCTGTAAGTTTCTGGTTTCCAGACCCCTTATAAGTTATTGAGGGCCCCAAAGAGCTTTTGTTAACATGGGTTATATCTATCAATATTTATCATTTTAAAAATTAAAGCAAAAATGTTTAAATATTAATTTTAAAATAAAAAATAAATCCTTTACATAATAAGTAACATTTCAGTGTAAAATAACTATAGTTTCCAAAAAGAAAAAAAACACTTAGTGAGAAGAGTGTCACTGTTTTACATCTTTTTGCAAATCTCTTAATGTCTGGCTGAATAGAAGACAATCAGATTCTCATATCTGCTTTGCATTCAATCTGTTACAATATCACACATCATGTAGCTTCTGGAAAATTCCACCGTATACTCTTAAGGAAAAGACTGAAGAAGGCATATCATGTCTTAGTATTATTACAAAAATAGTTTTAACTTCATGGACTCCTATTTCCTAAAGTCCCTGAAACTATACTTTGAAAACCACTCTTTTAGGAAACCTTTTATAACAGTATTTACAATAGTAGTTTACATCAGACTGGATTCAACAAGCTAATTAAAAGGTCCCATAATTAGGAACTGAAGCCAAAATGTCTCCCACAGTTATAGGATAACTCATTTTACCAAACTGCCTGGGTAATGACCACACATTTGGGACCAAATGAAGCCAAAGAAATATATAAATGCTACTCTGGTATAATACTATTAGAAGATGCATCGATGACATTCTGTACTAGACTTATTAATCAAAGCGTTTCTTTGCAGAGTGGTGAATCTTCAGATGGTAAGTCACTGTGTTGAGTTAATCACACTAGTTAGAATCTCTGGAGAGGAATGTTTGGAAGAATATAGTTTGTTTTGCCAAAATGTACCAAAAACAAACCATTCTGCATGATGTATGTGGAGTAGTAACAAAGTACTTTAAAACAAATCAGATGTTCTAGACTACGCAGCACAGTAGCTCCTGCCCTGGTGGGAAAACTGATGACAGGAAGGCGGGAAGGCTTTCCATCATGTCTGCTCTCCATGTTCTCAATGGCTGAGATGTGAGTTTTCACAATGAGCTCTTGTCTGTAGTTCCCCCTGTAAATGTGAATTCCACCTTAGAGGATGTTACTGATAAAATCTAAGCTGTTCTGGTTCTGTCTGTTTCCAGCTTTATGTGAAGAAACTGCTGTTTCCTACCAAGGTACCTACCAAAGGAAAAGCTTTTTCTCTGGAAGTTAGGAGCTAAAAGACAAAATGAAAAAAAAAATGTCAATGATCTTTATTGCAGAATCATCGAGGAGAATATTGTTTTCAGAAAATTGGCTTGCTTGACATTTCTGAATACCAGAATGAGTTTAATCAAAATCTCAAGGAGTGTGTGAAAATAAGTATAGCAACAATGCTCACAGATTGAAAGGAAATGTGAGGTTACAAGTAGTTTGGTAGGGAGTTTAACTGATAGTCTAACTTCAATCCTAAGGAAGAGTCGCAGCAAAACATCTGTTAAGTGTCACATTATTTGGAAATACATGATATGATAAATTTCAAATGCATTAGAAATCTATTCATATAATCATGAGAATTTCAATGAAAGAAAGAAGGAACTGAATGATCCAGATTCTGCTTAATGGTGAGAAAGGAGTTTCTGTCAACTGGAGAAAAATCAGTAAATACCCTTCTACTATTTGCCAACACCCATCTGTGAGGCAAACTTTTCCACTGATGGTAGCTACAAGAATTTGAAGAGAACATCATTAAAAGATTTTTGTTGGGAACCTCATGTATTCGTTTCAACACAAAACTTGATATAAAGCCAACTCTTGATAAGGAAGCAAGCTTGACTTCTCTTTAAAAAGCTTTCAAATGTTTATTTGGGAGTTTCATTCCAATTAAACAGTTATATCTTTACTGTTAAGCTCTGTATTTTACTTTTTATTATAATTATGCAATAAAACTATATTGAATTTTTGTATAAGCTCTGTATAAACCTCCCAGTCCCTTGTGGTTTGCCCCAGTGTTTGCATTACATCTATTTCTTTGTGTGCTATGACATGAAAAAGGTTGAGGAAGTTCAAAAGCTTTTAAGTCTTCTTTCAGTGCTTAAGTTGTAGTATTTCAAGATTACATGTTACAGAAGAAATTCTGGTTATTAAGATCAATTTCTAGTAAAAGCTGAGATTTCAATAATTTAATAGGAATGCTCACTAGAAAGTAAACTGTAAAAATACTGGTTGTTAAAGGAAGCATTAGATTCTAGTTTAAATTGCTCACTTGAGTATTAGAAGTCAGCAAGAAAGTTTGAGACAAATTAGTAAAGGGAATAAACTTCTTTCGATAGCAGGGAACCAATTCACAGAATATCCCACAGACCAAAGACACCTGGTACTTTCTAAAAGGGAAAGAAGTAGGAACAACTGACTAATGACTAGCAGAGACTCCCTTATTGAGGAAGCATTGGAAGACAGTGGAACTTCACACTAGTTTATTAATAGGAGCTGGGATCCCCTCTTGAGAACTGAAATTGCTTGCTGTGTTATTAAGGGGGGGGGGTGTGGTCTTTAAGATTTCTGACACCTATAAAAACCAAAACACGAGTAAATTTTAAGATGATCATATGATTCTAAGATTGAGATCTGCTCAATGAATTTGAAAGAACAAGAAAATTCTAATCTGTTACTAATCTATTTTTCTTTCCCTTTTTTTTTTTTTTTAAGATTTTATTTATTTGACAGAGAGAAACACAGCCAGAGGGAGAACACAAGCAGGGGGAGTGAGAGAGGGAGAAGCAGGCTTCCCGCTGAGCAGGGAGCCTGATGTGGGGCTCGATCCCGGGTCTCCGGGATCATGACCTGAGCCGAAGGCAGTTGCTTAACCAACTGAGCCACCCAGGCGCCC
>PITA01012274.1:0-33364 GCA_004023965.1 Spilogale gracilis
AAATTCCCTCAATTTTTGTTTATCTCAGAAAATGTTTATTTATCTTTCACTTTTGAAAGATAATTTCACTGGGTAAACAATTCTAGATTTGTAGATCTTTCCTTTCAACACATTAAATATCCACTTTCATTCCACTTTCTTCTTGCTTGCATGACTTTTGAAGAGAAGTCTGATGTAATTCCTACCCTTGTTCCTCTGTAAGGTGGAATTTTTTTCCCTTTGTTTTCTTTCAAGATTTTCTTTGTCTACGATTTTATTTTATTTTTTAAAGATTTATTTATTTATTTATTTGACAGAGAGAAACACAGCAAGAGAGGGAACACAAGCAGGGGGAGTGAGAGAGGGAGAAGCAGACCCCCCCACACACACTCATAGAGCAGGGACCCGGATGCAGGACTCAATCCTGGAACTCCAAGGATCATGATTTCAGCCAAAGGTGGACGCTTAACAACTGAGCACCCAGGTGCCCCTGTCTATGATTTTCTACAGTTTATATTATGTGTCCTTATATAAATTTTTGGTTTTTATCTTGCTTGCTGTTCTCTGAGATTTCTGTATCTAAGTTTGATGTCTATATTTAATTTTAGGAAATTCTCCATCATTATCACTTCAAATATTTCTCTGTTCCCTTCCATCTTTATTTTCCTTCTAGTAGTCCCATTGTCATATATTGTACCTTTTGAAGTTACCTCATGGTTCATGGTATTGTACCTTTTGAAGTTGCCCCATGATGCTGTTTTATTTTTCATTCTTTCTCTTTGCATTTCAGTTTTAGAAGCTTCTATTGACATTGCTTCAATCTCACTGATTCTTTCCTTGGTTGCGTCTAATCTTTTGAAGAGCCCATCAAAGACATTCTTTATTCCTGGTACAGTGCTTTTGCCTTCTAGTATTTTCTTTTGATTCTTTCTGGGAATTCCCACTTTCCTGCCTATATCACCCACCTCTTCTTGCATGTTGTCCACCCTTTCTATTAGAGCTCTTTACATAGTAACTGTAGTTCTTTTGAATTTTCAGTCTAATAATTCTAATATCCTTGCCATTTCTGACTCTGTGAGGCTTGCTCTTTCTCTTCAAATTGTGTTTTTTGTCTTTCATTATGCCTCAAATTTTTTTTTATTGAAAGCTAGACATGATGTACTGGGTAAAAGGAACTGAGGTATAGGACTTTTGTGTGAGGTTTTACATTTACCTTATTAGGAGTTAGGTTGTGCTTAGTGTTTGTTGTATCTGTGATTATCAGAGGCTAAAATTTCCTCTGGTGTCCTTGTGTTTGTCTCCCCTGCTGATTTTGTGTTTTACTTAGAGATTTCTCCTTAAGTAAGGTCTGAGGAATGCTTTCTTTCTTTTGTATTCTCTGATTATTATACATGAACCTACTGCTGTGATAGTAAGTTGTGGGGAGAGGAGAAGGGTCTTGTAGTCCTGTGATTAGGTCTCAGTCTTTTGGTGAGCCAGTGCCCTTGGGGTGAGATCTTCTATGTGTTTCTTAGTCAAACCCTCTTTCTACTTAGGTGAGTCAGGAAATACGGGTGGACTGGGATTAGGTATTTCCCTTCTCCCAGGTCACTAAAACCCCAGTCAGTTATGTTCTGGTAAAATTATTTTGAGGGCAAGTGTTGTTAAGAAGTACAGAATACTCTGAGTGAATTTCAAAATGGTCAGTTTTCATCTCCCCCAAACACAAGGAGATTTTTACTGGATCTTCAGTGTGAGAACCTGGTGAGGCTCTTGGAGGTAAAACTCAACAGAAGTATGGGGGATTCCCTAAGATCAGGCCCCTTGGAGGTTTTAATGCTCAAACTTGTCCTCAAACACTGAGCCTTCAGCAATATGTCAATTACAGCTTAAATTTTCTTAGACTGCTACTTGTTCTCACAGAGGTTTTGTGCTCCTGGGCTTCTGCTCTGGTAAGCTGTGATTCTCTGTGTATACCTGTTTCTCCAATTTGATGGACACTGGTTTGCCCTGTGATGTCAGTTTTCTGATGGAACTAAAAAGAGTTGTTTCTTTTTTGTTTGTTCAGCTTTCTTCTTGTTATGAGGATAGGAACCATAATTTCTAAGCTCCTTATATGTCTCATTTGTGATATATAAAATTATAAATACATGCTTGTTATAGTCAGCTAATTGTCCCCTAAGATAATACAAGTGAGTACTTATTTGTCTATCTGTGTCTAGATGACAATGTTTCTGAGAGGTGAATAAATAATAATCCAATATTATCTATAATTTCGTGCTTTGTTTCAGTTCTACCATGGCAGATTCAGATGAGCACTGTCTTTTATTTTTATTCTTTTAAATATTTTGTTATTTATTTGACAGAGAGAGAGCACAATCAGGGGGAGCAGCAGTGGGAGAGGCAAATTGAGCCACCCAGGCACCTCGAACATTGTCTTTTAGCATCAATGCTTATATTCACTATGATGTCATAACAGAGATTATAAAGTCAGTATCTTCTTATTAAGCTAAAAATTGTTTTCATTCTGGTGAGTCAAATGCCATGGGATGACTTTTTCTGGTAGATAATGAAGCCGCTAAGGAATGTGGAGCTTTTATGGAAAAAAAGTATGGAAGAAGTGAGTGGTCCTTATAAGGCTGGCATTCTTTGCTTAAAACAATTTTTTTAAATAGGCACAGGGTAGCTACAATGCAGACTGAGACACACAGGTCTCTGGAAAGCAGATTTAATTTCCAATTTACTTCTCTTTTTACAGGAAAAACCTGATGTTTTGATAGAATGGAAAGTATTCCATCAGTCCATCCTTTGCTGATGCTATGACCAGGATGTCAATGGTATACAAGCTACACATGGATTCTAGAATGCAGGGTCTGAGTAAGGCATTGGGGAATTTTGGAGGCACCAGATTCTAAACTGAAGGGGCTTAGGTCATGCTATTCTTAGAAGAGGAAAATATTTCTTTGTAGGTTTTAATTGGGTCAGCTCTCATTGGTTCTTACCCCAGCAAGACATTAAGAAACGTGTTGGCTAACTGTGGATGTGGTCTCTTGCATGATGTTAGCTTTGGAATTAGTCTTGGTTGTCGCTCAATGTGTATGACAATGTAACTAGATTGAAAAAACTATGCCTTAATTGTGTACCTGGAATAATATTTTGTGGTATTAACTAATTTCCTTCTCTTACCATTTTCCACCATTTCTTCTCCATATTTAAAGTTGCTTATTCTGTTCTCATTACTTCAGGGGAGCTGACCCAGGGCAGTGAAGGAACCAAAAATGGACCAAAAGGCATTTTGTCTGTTTTTTTCTAAAAGCTTACACTTTAGGGGAATTGATTGGCTGTGGAGTTTGCTGAGGATGTAGAAAGGAGATTCAATGGCATGGAACATCACGGAACAATAGAATGTGATTTCCACCAAATTGAAAATTATTCTCTCCCACCCACTCTACACCCTACAAGCTAGGAGATGGAAAAAGAAGACAAAGATTTGTGAGCCCACAGAGAAAAAGGGACCTACATCCTGCTTCTCAGTAGCAGCACAGGAAATGTGCTGATATATCCAAGGGGAAATGGCTGAGTGGAAGAACAGGCCATAGACGGTGAAAGCACAGCCAGTCTCACCAAGAAAAGGTATGCCTCAAGAATGGAAGGAAGTAGTAGGAATCTACAGATTTCTGAAAATGTCATGTAGACATTTTCAGTGGCTGTCGGTGAGGCAGAAAGACTGAAGACCAAATGCGCCTTCATCCAAAATCTTTATATGAAAATTAAGAACTCATATAACCCAGGATGGAGAAGTCCAGGAAGGACTGATGCTTATGTTTTCTGCCTCATGGATTAGAAGTTTAAATCATGACTTAAACTGATTTATGATGGGGAAGAAGAAAGTTGCAACATTTCTTTCTTACTTGAATTTGTAGACATATTCATACTTTTAATAGGTCCTTATGCTCTTCTTTACAATAAAAGGTACAGGGATGCCTGAGTGGCTCAGTCAATTAAGCATCTGTCTTCAGCTCAGGTCATGAGAGATCGAGTCCCACATTGGACTCCTTGCTCAATGGGGAGCCTTCCTCTCATTTTACCTGCTGCTCTCCCTGCTTGCGCTGTTTCTCTCTGACAAATAAGTAAATAAAATCTTTTAAAAACTAAAATAAAAGGTACACATCTAGCATGTAGCAAATGATTTCAGAAAATTGTTTCTCTAACTAGGATTTACCATTTTCAGAAAAGTAATAAATATGGAACACAGAAGCCTTCAGCCAAATAGACTTTGTTGTTACAAAATCCCTTTTGGATTAAAGCCAACCTAAATGAACTCAGTATAAAACTATAGGAACTCAAAAGGAACAAGAGAACAAAACAACCAAATTATAAAAATAAAGAATTCAGAAGGATAGAACATGTCAATACTGAACAGCCATATTATGCTATTATGACTAGTACCACAACTTGCCTTCATTTATATCATTACTATGGCATTTCTTCCTCCTATCCAGTGTCTGTGCCCCTTCAAATGCTTTTGACCTAGACATTACAGCTGCTATGTGTATCACATAAAAGGTTGTTGTAGTAAGACTGATGATTCACAGACCTGTACTCCGGAAACAATTAATACATTATATGTTAATTAAAAAAATAAAAAAGTTGTTGTAATCTTTGACATTTTAGCTTAGGAATTATTCCAAATTTTTCTATCATTCTGAACTTCTTGGACCCCCTTACAAATTAGTTATCTTAAATCTCAAATCTCCCCTTGCCTTTGGATCTGGAATTTCTCATCTGTTGGTGACCCAGCCTCAAAACATCCTGACTATGGTGGGTTGAATTGTGTCTCTTTGTTGAACTCTCCCAAAAACATGCTGGAGTCCTATTTCTCAGTACTTCAGACTATGACCTTATTTGGAGAGAGAGTCTTTAGAGAGGTAATCAAATCAAAATAACTGGTGTTGAATGACTGGTTTCCTTTTAAAAAGGGGAAATTGAGACACAGAGACAGAAGCATACAGAGGGAAGATGCTAAGAGACACAGGGAGAAGATGGCCAGTTACAAGCCAAGGAAAAGCCTGGAACAGATCCCTCTTCACAGACCTCAGAAGGAATCAATTCTGCTGACACCATCATTTCAGACTTTAGCCTCCAGAACAGTGAGATGACAAATTTTTGCTGTTGAAGCCACCCAGTTTGTAGCATTTTATTGTGGCAGCACTAGCAAACAAATGGGACATCATCATAAGATGCTGCTTCTGACAACAGGTTTTTTTTGTTTTGTTTTGGATTTTGGGTTTGGTTTGGGTTTGTTTTTTGTTTTGTTTTTTGTTTTTTTGTTTTTTGTTTTTTGCCTCAAAGCATGGAAAACAAATGCAAGATGTCACCCCACCTCATAAGATTACGGCAGCAAAACAACATTCCTTACACTCCCACTTATCAGAAGGGTAAGCTGAATAGCCACACCTTGGGCTTCTAAAGCATTTTGCTTTATGTCTACATACTAGTAATAATCTCTTTAAAAACACATAATGTACTATTGTATCTATTAGCAGCTATTGTTAAAGATATTATTCACCCGTAACCCATATTATCTACATAAAATCCCATGTGAGAAACAGTGTTTCACAATTGGGCGATATCTATAAAAATTTTAAATGTAATGAGTCTATTGGCAAGGAATTCCATGTGACCCTTAAGATAAATGCAAGTTTGGAGTCTGAAGATTATGGGAAAAAGCGATTAGTCTTTAGGTGTGTCACAATGTTGGTCTTTCTGAAACAGTCTCTTCTTCCCCTTAGTGAATAATTAAGAACAGAATGGAGTGGAGTGAAAAATATCCCTAAAACATCAAATATTTTCTGTTTGGCCTTTTGGCTCCTTGGAATTTAGAACATTTAGGATGAAACTTTCAATTCAACATAGACCTTACCTACACTATGTAGCCATGACCCTTCACTTTGCAGACCCTCAAATATGAGAGGAAGGATGATGTTGCTGAAAAGAATCAAATGTATAGGGCCCAGACACCCATCAGGTGTGTGTTTTAAAGTAATTTTATAGTGTAGCTAAGAAACAGCACTCAACCTATACATGTGACAGTAATGATAGGCTTCTTATGAATTATTAATATGAAAACTCAGAAGCCTTATTAAACACCCAGAAGAAACAAATAGTGTGCACCTGCTTCTGTAATCTTTACATAAGTGAAGGAAGAGCTGTGATTTAGACTGTTTTGGTGGTTTCTTTGGCCTCTGTCTGCCCCAAAGAAAACAAATACATACACAGCTGTTATAGCATTTGCTTTCTGCTCCAGAAAAGGGTAAGTATGGAATAAAAATCTTGAGTGTCTGCAGACATTGCCTAATAACTAAAAAGTGACAAACACAGCAGGTCTCTACTGTTTCCCAGTTAGGAGGCAGTAATTCATTATAAAAGCATCTCTGCACCTGCAGTGATGGCTTTTTCATTTTCATTTGTGCAGCACAAACTGTCTTTGCATAACTGCATGAGTTTGAATCTGAGGAAGTAATATTACTACTGTGGCCATGGAAATAGAAAGTACAACAGTAACAAAAAAATCAAAAAACAGTAATAGATATGCACAAAATAAAGAGTAAGGAACCCAAGTATATCACTAAAGAAAACCAGCAAACCATGAAAGAGATAAAGAGATGAAGGATCAGAGAAAAACTGATTAAAAAAACACAAAACAAATAACAAAATGGCAATAATACATATATATCAATAATTACTTTGAATATAAATGGACTAAATGCTCCAATCAGAATACATAGAGTGACATTGGATTAAAGAATAAGACTCATCTATTTGATGTCTACAAGAGACTCACTTCAGACCTAGAGACACCTTCAGATTGAAAGTGAGGTGATGAAGAAACATTTGTCATGCAGATGGATGTCAAAAGAAATCTGGAGTAATACTTAACATTGAACAAAACAGATTTTAAAACAAAGACCATAAAAAAGACAAAGAAGGACATTACATAATAATAAAGAGGACAATCCAATAAGAAAATATAATAATTGTAAATATATATGCACCCAACATGAGAGCAGTTGAAACAGTTACTAACAAATATAAAGAAACTAATGAATAGTAATATAATTATCATAGAGGAAATTAAGACCCCACTTACATCAATGTGCAGATCATCCATATAGAAAATCAACAAGGAAACAGTGGCTTTGAATCATATGTTGAGCCATATGGATTTAACAGATATACTCAGAACATTCCATTCTAAAACAGCAGAATACACATTCTTTTCAGGTGCACATGGAACATTCTCCAGAATAGATCACATACTAGGACACAAAACAAACCTTAACTAATTCAAAAGGATGAAAGTCATACCATGCATCCTTTCTGACCACAGCACTGTGAAATTAGAAATCATCCACAAGAAAAAAATCTGGAAAGGCCACAAATATGAAGGTTAAATAACAAGATACTAAACAATGAGTGGATTAACCAGGAAATCAGAGAATAAATTTAAAAAGTACATGGAAACAAAGGAAAATGAAAACACAGTGGTCCAAAACCTTTGAGACATAGTAAAAGCAGTTCTAAGAGGGAAGTTTATAGCAGTACAAGCTTAACTCGGGAAGCAAGAAAAATCTCAAATAAACAACCTAACCTTACACATACAAGAGCTAGAAAAAGAACAGCAAACAAAATCCCAAATCAAAAGAAGGAAAGAAATGATAAAGATTAGAGCAGAAATAAATGGTGTAGAAACTAAAAAAACACAACAGAACAGATTAATGAAACCAGGAGCTGGTTCTTGAAAAGATCACAAAATTAATAAACCCTTAGCCAGGTTCATAAAGAGACAGAGAGAGAGAACTCAAATGAAGAAAATCACCAATGAAAGAGGAGAAATAACAACCAATACCAAAGAAATACAAAGTATTATAAGAGATCATCATAAAAATTATATGCCAACAAATTGGACAGCCTAAAAGAAATGGATATAAATTCCTAGAAACCTATAATCTATTGAAACTGAAGCAGGGAGAATGGGACGCCTGGGTGACTCAGTTGGTTAAGCGACTGCCTTGGGCTCAGGTCATGATCCCGGAGACCCAGGATCGAGCCCCGCATCGGGCTCCCTGCTCAGCGGGAAGCCTGCTTCTCCCTCTCTCACTCCCCTTGCTTGTGTTCCCTCTGTCACTGTGTTTCTCTCTGTCAAATAAATAAATAAAATCTTTAAAACAAAAAAAACTGAAGCAGGGAGAAATGGAAAACTTGAACAGACCAGTTACCAGCAATGAAATAGAATCAGTCATCAAAAAACTCCCAAAAAACAAAAATCCAACAACAGATGGTTTCACAGGTGAATTCTACCAAATATGTAAAGAAGAGTTAATATCTATTCTACTCAAACTGTTCTAAAAACATAGAAGAAGGAAAACTTCTAAATTTATTTTATGAATCAAGTATCACCCTGACACCAAACCAGATAAAGATACCGAGAGAGAGAACTACAGGTCAATATTGCTGATGAACGTAGATGTGAAAATCCTCAACAAAATACTAGCAATCAGAATGTAACAGTACATTAAAAACAACAACAACAACAACAACAACAACAACAAAACGTCTGTCTTCGGCTCAGGTCATGATCCTGGAGTTCCAGGATCAAGCCCAGCATCCAGCTCCCTGCTCTACGGAAAGCCTGCTTTTCCGTCTCTCACTCCCCTGCTTGTGTTCCCTCTCTTGCTGTGTTTCTCTCTGTCAAATAAACAAAATCTTAAAAAAAAAAAATCATTCACCAGGATACAAGGGTGGTTCAATATTTGCAAATCAATCAACATAATACATCACATCAGTTAGAGGAAGGATAAAAACTACATGATCATCTTAACATCTGTAGAAAATGCATTTGACAAAATACATAAAAGCCCTCAATAGGGGCGCCTGGGTGGCTCAGTTAGTTGGGCGACTGCCTTCGGCTCAGGTCATGATCCCGGAGACCTGGGATCAAGTCCCACATCTGGCTCCCTGCTCGGTGGGAAGCCTGCTTCTCCCTCTCTCACTCCCCCTGCGTGTGTTCCCTCTCTGGCTGTGTTTCTTTCTGTCAAATAAAATCTTAAAAAAAAAAAAAAATTTAAAAAGCCCTCAATAAAGCAGGTTTAGAGGAAACATAGCTCAAAATAATAAAGGCCTCATAGGAAAAAACAACAGTGAACATCATACTTAATAGGGAAAAACTGAAAGATCTCCCCTAAGGTCAGAAAAGAAAAGGATGTCCACTTTTGTTCAACATAGTACTGGAAGTTCTACCACAACAATCAGACAACAAAAAGAAATGAAATGCATCCAAATTGGTACGGAAGAAGCAAAAATTTCACTATTTGCAAAAGACATAATACTATATCCAGAAAACCCTAAGGACTCCACCAAAACCTCTTATAATTGATAAATGAATTCAGTAAAGTCAAAAGATAAAAAATCGATGTGCAGAAATCTGTTGCATTTCTATACACTAATAAGCAGCAGAAAGAAATTATCCTGTTTGCAATTGCACCAAAAATAATAAGGTATCTAGGAATAAACCTAGCCAAAGAAGTGAAAGACTTGCACTCTGAAAATAAAACATTAATAAAATAAAATAAAAATGACACAAAGAAATGGAAAGACATTCTATACTTCTGCATTAGAAGAACAAATACTATTAAAATGTCTATAGTACCCAAAGCAATCTACACATTTAATGCAATGCCTATCAATATACCAATAACATTTTTCACAGAACTAGAACAAAAAATCCTAAGAGCTATATGGAACCACAAAGACCCCAAGTAGGCAAAGCAATTTTGAAGAAGAAAAGCAAAGCTGGAGGTACCACAATTCCAGACTTCAAATTATATCACAAGGCTGTAATCATCAAAACAGTATGGTACTGGCACAATAGACACATAGATCAATGGAAAAGAAAAGAATACCCAGAAAGAAACCCACAGTTATGTGGTCAATTAATCTTCAACAAAGGAGGAAAGAATATGCAATGGAAAAAAAAGTCCTTCAACATATGGTGTTGGGGAAACTGGACAGCTACATGCAAAAGAAGGATACTAGACCACTATCTCACAGCATACACAAAAATAAATTCAAGATAGATTAAAGACCTAAATGTGAGACCTGAAACCATAAAAATCCTAGAAGAGAACAGACAGTAATTTATGACATTGGCCATAGCAACTTTTCTCTAGAAAGGTCTCCTGAGACAAGGGAAATACAAACAAAAATAAACTGGGGACTACATCAAAATAAAAAGCTTCTGCAAAGTAAAGTAAACAGTCAACAAAACTAAAAGGCAACCTACAGAGTGGGAGAAGATATTTGCAAATGACATACCCAATAAAGGAGTAATACCCAAAATGCATAAAGAATTTATACAACTCAACACCCCCCAAAAATTGAATTTAAAAATGGGCAGAAGACATGAACGTTTCTCCAAAGAAGGTACCCAAATGGCCAACAAACACATGAAGATGCTCACTATCATTCATCATCAAGAAAATGTAAATCAAAACTACAATGAGATATCGCCTCATACATGTCAGAATAGACTCAAGAAATAAGTGTTGGTGAGCATGTGAAGAAAAAGGAACCCACGTGCACTGTTGGTGGGAATGTGAAGTGGTGCAGGCCACTATGGAAAACAATATGGAAGTTCTTCCAAAAGTTAAAAATATAACTGCCCTACAATACAGTAATTACACTACTGAGTCTTTACTCAAAAAGTACAAAAACACTAACTTGAAGATATACATGCATCCCTATTTTATGGAGGCATTATTTACAATAGCCAAAGTATGGGAGCAGTCCAAGTGTCCACTGATAGATAAATGGATAAAGAAGATGCAGAGGTGTGTGTGTGTGTGTGTGTGTGTGTGTGTGTTTGCAAGGACATAGATGGAGCTAGAGTATTATGCTAAGTGAAATAAGTCAGTCAGAGCAAGACAAATACCATATGAATGCACTTATATGTGGAATGTAAGAAACAAAGCAAATGAGGAAAAAAAGATGACCAAACCAAGAAACAGACTCTTAACTATAGAGAACAAACTGATGGTTATCAGAAGGGAAGTGGGTGGCGAATGAGTAAAATAAGTGATAGGGATCATAGAGTGCACTTGTGATGAGCATGGAGTGATATATGGAATTATTGAATCATTATATTAAACACCTGAAACTAATATTACACTATATGTTGACTATACTGGAAATAAAATTAAAAATAACAACAAAATTCCTATATTGTGGACATCATCCCAAACCAGTATACTCCAAAGACTTCATAATTTTAATCACTGCATAGTATTTAATTAAATTTATAATGTATTTAGTCATTACCTGATTACTTGGTCCTTTCCACATTTTTGCATTATAAAAAATGCTATTAATGGCTATTTTTATGTATAGATTGTTGTGCTCCTGCTAATTATGTTTTAAGGATTTACTTCTAAAAGATGAATCATTATGCCAAAGCATACAATTTTTTAAATACAATTTGCCATAATACCCTTTAGAAAATTGGGCTTTTCTTATACCTTTGTTTTGGCTTAACTGTAAAGTAATTTTGGCAAATTGAAAAAAGTAATTTGTGTTGGGAGTACATAAAATTTACTGATTAATTTAGGACTAATCGATATTTTTACTACATTGAGGTGGTTTCAACTGGGGATGTGTTATGGGAAGTTCCTTCAAAGCAATTCTCCTTTAATGTTCTTTAAGAGTAGTTTATAGTTTGCTTTTTGTAAGCCCTATACATTTCTTTTTTATTTTATCCTTAGATATTTGATATTTTATTACCATTATGATTAGGGTATTTCATTTAACATTGTCTATTATATCTGACTATATTTGTCTGTTTTAATTAATTAATTAGGGGAGAAAGAGAGAGCATGAGCTAGAGGGGCAGAGGGAGTGGGAGAGAAAATCTCAAGCAGACTCCCTCTGAGCATGATTCCATACGCAGGGCTCTATCTCACGACCCTTGAGATCATGACCTGAGCTGAAATCAAGAGTTGGATGATTAATGGACTGCACCATGCAGGTGCCCCTGACTATATTTGGAATGTAGGAAAACTATGGAAATTTAATATTTAATTTCTAACTGGCTACATTATTGAACTCATTGATTCTAAGGGGATTTTTTTCTGTTGATTTTCTCAGGTTATTCAAGTGGACAATCGTATCATTTTATAACATTTGATAAATTTGCTTTCTCTTTCTAATATTGTTAAACCATTACCTAGTTTTCTTATTTAATTGTGTTAGCTGGCATTTCCTGGACAATCTTACACAATCTTTGTGATCATTGGCTCTTTTCATTATTCCTTACTTTGATGGGAATTTCTGTAGCGTTACATCATGAGGCATGATATTGCTCAATTATTTTAAGCTATGCATGTTATCATGTTAAAAAGTTACTCTCTACTCCTATTTTTAAAGCTCTGTTGAGACTAGATACTGAATTTCTTTTAATTTAATTTAATTTTTTCAGTGTTCCAAGATTCACTGTTTTTGCACCACATCCAGTGCTCCATGCAATATATGCTGTTCTTAATACCCACCACCAGGCTCACCCATCCCCCCAACCTTCTCCCTTCCAAAACCCTCAGTTTGTTTCTCAGATACTGAGTTGTATTACATGCCTCTTCAGTATCTTTTCTTTTGAAGAAGAATGGTAATACGTATCCTAATATCAAACCACTCCATTTTTAGAACAAATCCTATTTAGTCATTATAGTTTAGTCTTTTAAGAAACATTTTAGGTTGTTTAGTTAATATTTAGGAAATTGATGAGTCCTTTGGTTTTTGTGCTCTCTCTGTAAAATTTTGGTATCAGAGTTCTATTAGCTCTCAATATAAGAAAGAAATTAGAAACGTTCCCTCTTTCTCTATGTCCTAGAATAATTTAAATAGCCCAGAATTATTTGTTCCTTGCATGTTTGGATGCATGCACCCATAAAATTACTTGGCTCCAGTGTCTTTTTAAGGGACAATTATTTAATAAATTTCTTTATTTATTCCATGTATTTTGACCCAGTAAATATTTCTACCTCTCCTAAGGTTGATATATTTTTATTTTCCTAAAACATTGCTTACATTTGAATTATTTACATAGGATTATAAGATAATTTCCCTTATAATTTTTTTACATATTTCTTATCGATTATTGTAAGTTCCTTCTATTCTCTTTTTTTCTTAAATAAATTATATTATTGGTATTATATATATCTGGACCATATGGTGTGTTTTTAATAATAATATATCTATTAGTATTGCTCCCTTATTAAATAGTATATTTTTTTTACTGTTTCTTATTTGTTTGGCAAAAAATAAAACACGAAGTTGAAGTTCTCTCTGTTTCTTGTTCCATGATACTTTTTCTCCTTCCTTTCATAGAGGCAACATTATCAAGAACTTGATATGACTCTGTCAGCTCTACACTTCTAAATCTTACAAAACTACAAACTCATGAATAATATACAGTAGTTTTTTTATTTTTAAAGAACTTACTGTAATAGTTATAATGCTACCATAATGTTAACAGACCTATAGATAGGTTGACATATTTATACATCTTGATATGGAGAGATCATTTTTTTTTAGCTGCTGTATGGTATTTTGTCATGTGACTAAACTAGATTTTATTTAATCCCTTCCTTTATTAATATTTCCATCCTTTTATTTTTCAGTCTTCAGTTATAACTCTTTGTCAAACTGAGATATAATTGACATAAAATACTATTTTAGTTTTATAAATAAAACATAATCATTTGATATAGATATATTCTGTGAAATGATTAAACTAAATTTAATTAACATCTATCACCACACTTAGTTAAAATTTTTCCCCGATGAGAACTTTTAAAATTTACTCTTTCAGCAATTTTTAAATATAAAATATAATATTGTTAACTATAGTCACCATTCTATATTATATCCTCAGGACTCATCTATCTTGTTGGTATAATTTACTTTAGGTGTATCCTTTGTTGGTATCATATTTCTGGAGTTTTCCTTTAAATCATGTCTGACCAATTCTGAATTTTAATAATTAATTTAAATCTGTAATATTTTGAGTACTATATACTTGGTTTTGTGTTTTATATTTACCATGCTTCTCTATATTTTCTTGGGGTTTTGTGCTCTGTTTTGTTTTGCTTTCTATTGATTTTATTGAATTTTCTTAATTCTTTATTTTCCTTTTGAGGTTTCAGAATTATACATCTATTTTTATTCTTTTAGTGGTTAACCTCAGATTTGTAACATATAAACTCAATTTAACTGAATTTGCAGTTTAAAATTAATCATTATCAATTATCTTCCTACCAAACAGTGCAAAGCCTTAGAATTATTTAACTCCAAACTCTGGTAATTTTGTCTAGATTTTTAGCCAACCTTGATTTTTAATTATAACAATTTAGTGATTATTTTTGTATTTACTCATAATAACATTACAAACATTAAAAATGAGCAAGCCAACTTTACAGAAGGCCCTAGGTGCATAGATGAGAATTTTTTTTACCACGAAGAGAGATAATAAAGCAATCTAAGGGAGATTATATAAATATTTTCAAAATATTTAAAAAATAAAAGAAGTGATAGAAATCATTAGGCAAGAGAGAGAAAGAACTGTGTAACACAGGTCATCATTGAAATAAAGTAAATCAGTAGATAAGTTGAACAACAGACCAGATCCTGCTGAAGAACTCATAAAGTGGAAAACATATCTGAGGAAGTCAAGTCACTTAAAACACAATACAGGGAGATGAATACAATATAGAATAGAGAAGTTAGAAACATGAATGATGTAATTACTAGTTCCAATATATGGTTTTTTTTAATTTTCATACAGAAGACACAGAATGGGAGAAAGACAATGGTAGAAATAACTAAAAATTTTCCAGAACTGAAAAAAAAAACATGAAAAGGAACATATTAAATCCTCAGTAGGTGCATTTAAAAAGCCCACATTTATTCAAACAGTAGTGAAAATAAAATGTACAGTAAAGAGAGGATCAAATCTCTAGAGGAAAACTCAGTGCAAATTTTTTTTCATGGGACTTCTCCATGACCTCCTTTCTGTCTTAAGCCTTCCTTTTCCTTGGTTTGGGGTTTGTCTGCTCAGCCTGCCATGTTTACCAGAAGTCAATATAACATCTTTTTATTACATTATTTTAGTTTTTCAGTGTTCCAAGATTCATTGTATATGCCCCACACCCAGTCCTCCATGCAATTTGTGCCCTCAATACCCACCACCAGGCTCACCCATCCCACCAACTTCCGTCCCCTCCAAGACCCTCAGTTTGTTTCTAAGTCCAAAGTCTCTCATGTTTCATCCCCCTCCCTGATTTACCCCAGTTCACATTCCTTTACTTCTCCTACCGTCCTCCATATTACTTCTTATGCTCCACACATAAGTGAAACCATATGATATTTGACTTTCTCTGGTTGGCTTATTTCACTCAGCATAATTTCCTCCAGTCCTGTCCATGTTGCTATAAAGTTGGGTATTCATCTTTTCTGATGGAGGTGTAATATTTCATTGTATATATGGACCATATCTTCATTATCCACTCGTCTGTTGAAGGGCACCTTGGCTCTTTCCACAGTTTGGTGATTGTGGCCATTGCTGCTATGAACATTGGGGTACATATGGCCCTTCTTTTCACTACCTCTGTATCTTTAGGGTAAATACCCAGTAGTGCAAATGCAGGGCCATAGGATACCTCTATTTTTTATTTTTTTCTTCTTTTTTAAAATTTATTTTATTTTGTCAGTGTTCCAAGATTCATTGTTTATGCCCCACATCCAGTGCTTCAGGCAATACGTGTCCTCAGTACCTACCACCAGGCTCTCTCATCCCCCCACCCCCTTCCCTCCAATACCCTCAGTTTGTTTCTGAGTCCAAAGTCTCTCATGTTTCATTTCTCTCCCCGAATTACCCTACTTCCCATTTTCTTTCCTTCTCTTACTGTCCTCTATATTACCCCTTAGGCACTGCAAGTAAGTGAAGCCATGTGATACTTGATTTTCTCTACTTGGCTTATTTCACTCAACATAATCTCTTCCAATCCAGTCCATGTTGCTACAAAAGTTTCATATTCATCCTTTCTGATGGAGGTATAGTATTCCATTGTATATATGTACCACATCTTCTTTATCCATTCATCTGTTGATGGGCACCTTGCCTCTTTCCACAGTTTGGCAATTGTGGCCATTGCTGCGATGAACATTGGGGTACATATGGCCCTTCTTTTCACTACATCTGTATCTTCGGGGTAAATATCCAGTAGTGCAATTGCAGGTCATAGGGTAGCTCTATTTTTAATTTTCTAAAGGAATCTCCACATGGTTTTCCAAAGCGGTTGCACCAACTTGCATTCCCACCAACAGTGTAAGAGGGTTCCCCTTTCTCCACAGCCTCTGCAACACTTGTTGTTTCCTGTCCTATTTTGGCCATTTTGATTGGTGTAAGGTGGTATCTCAGTGTGGTTTTGATTGGAATTTCCCTGATAGCTAGTGATGACAAACATTTTTTCATGTGTCTGTTAGCCATTTGTATATCTTCTATGGAGAAGTGCCTCTTCATGTCTCCTGCCCATTTTTTGATGTGATCATCTTTATTTTGGTTATTGAGTTTGAGGAGTTACTTATAGATCTTGGATATCAGCCCTCTGTCTTAGCGTCATTTGCGAATATCCGAATATCTTCTCTCATGCCATGGGTTGCCTCTTTATTTTGTTGACTGTTTCTTTTGCTGTGCAGAAGGTTTTTATTTTGATGAAGTCCCAAAAGTTCATTTTCGCTTTTGTTTCCTTTGCCTTTGGAGACGTGTCTTGAAAGAAGTTGCTGTGGCCGATGTCAAAGAGGTTACTGTCTATGTTCTCCTCCAGGATTTTGATAGATTCCTGCCTCATGTTGAGGTCTTTCATTCATTTCAAGTTTATCTTTGTGTGGCATAAGAGAATGGTCTAGTTTCATTCTTCTATAGGTAGCTGCCCAATTTTCCCAGCACCATTTATTGAAGAGACTGTCTTTTATCCACTGGATATTTTTTTCCTGCTTTGTCAAAAATTATTTGATCATAGAGTTGTAGGTCCATATTTGGGCTCTCTACTTTGTTACATTGGTCTATGTGTCTGTTTTTGTGCCAACACCATGCTGTCTTGGTGATCACAGCTTTGTAATAAAGCTTGAAATCAGGCAATGTGATGCCCCAGTTTTGTTTTTCTTTTTCAACATTACCTTAGCAATTCAGGATCTTTTCTGGTTCCATATAAATTTTAGGATTGTTTGTTCCAGCACTTTGAAAAATGTTGGTGAAATTTTGGTTGGGATGGCACTGAAAATATAGATTGCTCTGGGCAGTAGAGACATTTTAACAATGTTTATTCTTCTGATCCATGAGCATGGAATGCTCTTCCATCTTTTTGTGTCTTCAGTTTCTTTCATGAGTATTCTGTAGTTCCTCAAATACAGATTCTTTACTTCTTTGGTTAGGTTTATCCCTAGGTATCTTATGGTTTTTGGTGCTATAGTAAATGGAATTGATTCTCTGATTTTACTTTATATATTTTTATTCTTATTGTATAAGAACACAACTGATTTCTGTGCATTGATTTTGTATCCTGCCACATTACTGAATTGTTATATGAGTTTCAGTAATTTGGGGGTAGAGTCTTTGGGTTTTCCATATATAGAGTACCATGTCATCTGAAAAGAGAGAGAGTTTGACTTTTTCTTTGCCAATTTGAATACCTTTTATTTCTTTTTGTTGTCTGATTGCTGTTGCTAGGACTTCTAACACTATGTTGAGCAATAGTAGTGAGAGTGGGCATCTTTGTCTTATTCCTGATCTCAATGAGAAGGCTGTCAGTTTTTCCCCATTGAGAGTGATATTTGCTGTGGGTTTTTTTGTAGATAGATTTTATGAGGTTGAGGAATGTTCCCTCTATTCCTCTATTTTGAAGAGTATTAATCAGGAATGGATGCTGCTTTTTGTCAAATGCTTTTTCTGCATCAATTGAGAAAGCACTGTGGTTCTTCTCTCTTCTCTTACTGATTTGTTCTATCACATTGTTTGATTTGCAAATGTTGAACCACTCTTTCACCCCAGGGATAAATCCCACCTGGTCATGGTGGATAATCTTTTTAATGTACTGTTGGATCCTATTAGCTAGGATATTGTTAAGAATCTTGGCATCTATGTTGATCAGGGATATTGGTCTGAAATTCTCCTTTTTAATGGGGTCTTTGCCTTGTTTGGGGATTAAAGTAATACTGGCTTCATAGAAAGAGTCTGGAAATTTTCCTTCCATTTCTATTTTTTTGAAACAGCTTCAGAAGAATAGATATTATTTCTTCTTTGAATGTTTGGTAGAATTCCCCAGGGAATCTGTCAGGTCCTGGGCTCTTGTTTTTTGGGAGGTTTTTGATCACTTCTTCAATCTCATTACTGGATATTGGTCTATTCAGGTTGTCAATTTCTTCCTGTTTTAGTGTTGGAAGTTTATAGGTTTCCAGGAATGCATCAATATCTTCTAGGTTGTTTACCTTATTGGCATATAACTGTTGGTAGTAATTTCTGATGATTGCTTCTATTTCCTTGGTGTTAGTCATGATCTCTTCCCTTTCATTCATAATTTTATTAATTTGGGTCCTCTACATTTTTCCTTTGGATTAGTTTGGCCAGTGGTTTGTTGATCTTATTAATTCTTTCAAAGAAACCAGCTTCTAGTTTTGTTGATGTGTTCTACTGTGTCTCTGGTTTCTAATTCATTGATCTCTGCTCTAATATTAATTATTTCCCTTGTTGTGTGTGGGATTGGCTTAACTTGTTGTTGATTTTCCCGTTCTTTAAGGTGTAAAAAGAGTTGGTGTTTTCGGGACTTTTCAATTTTTTTGAGAAAGGATTGGATGGCTATGTATTTCCCCCTTAGGACCATATTTGCCTTATCCCATAGGTTTTGGATCAGTGTATCTTCATTCTCATTGGTTTCCATGAATTGTTTAAGTTATTTGATTTTCTGGTTGATCCAAACATTCTTGAGCAGGATGGTCTTTAGCTTCCAAGTGTTTGAATTTCTTCCGAACTTTTTCTTGTGGTTGAGTTCCAGTTTCAAGGCATTGTGGTCAGAGAATATGCAGGGAATAATCTCAGTCTTTTGGTACCAGCTGAGCCCTGATTTGTGACCTAGTATGTGGTCTGTTCTGGAGAAAGTTCCATGTGCACTCAAGAAGAATGAGTATTCTGTTGTTTTAGGTAGAATGTTCTAAATATCTCTATGAGATCCATCTGGTCCAATGTGTCATTCAAAGCTCTTTTTCTTTGATGATTCCCTGTTTAGATGATCTGTCCATTGCTGAGAGTGGTGTGTTAAGATCTCCTACAATTAATGTATTCATATCAATATTACTCTTTATTTTGGTTAACAATTAGCTTATGTAGTTGGCTGTTCCCTTGTTGGTGGCATATATATGTATAATTGTTATATCTTCTTGGTGTATAGACCCTTTAAGAATGATGTCGTGTCCTTCTGTATCTCTGACTACAGTCTTTAGATTAAAATCTAATTTTTCTGATATGAGAATCACTACCCCAGCTTTCTTCTTAGGTCCATTGGCATGAAAGACGGTTCTCCATCCCCTCACTTTCAGTCTGGATGTATCTTTAGATTCAAAATTTGTCTCTTATAGACAGGATATGGATGGTCTGCAACCTATCCAGCTTGCAACCCTGTGCTGTTTTATTGGAGCATTTAGGCCATTCACGTTGAGAGTAATTATTGAAAGATATGTTTTTATTGACAGCGTGTTACATGTGAAGTTCTTGTTTTTATAGATTTCTGTTTTTTGTCACTCTTGTGTTCATTCCTCTTTTATAGAAGCCCCCTTAATATTTCCTATAGTGCTGGCTTGGTGGTCACATAATCTTTTAGACTTTGCCAGTCCTGGAAGCTCTTTATCTCTCCTTCTATTTTGAATGTCAACCTTGCTGGGTACATTATCCTTGGTTGCATTTTTTAAATTTAATTTCCTAAATATTTCTTGCCAGTCATTTCTGGCTTGCCAGTTTTCTGTGGACAGGTCTGATGTTATTCTGATGGTCCTCCCTCTGTACATAAGGGATCTCTTCCCCTAGGTGCCCTTAAGACATTTCTTTGAACTTATGATTTGTGAATTTCACAATTATGTGCTTGGAGGTTTTTTTAGCCTTGTTGATCTTGGGGGGTGTCCTCTCTGCCTCTAGAACACAAACACTTGTTTCATTCCCCAGATTAGGGAAATTTTCATCCAGGATTTGTTCAACTATATCTTCTACACTTCTCTCTCTCTCAACTCCTTCAGGGATTCCAATAATTCTGATAGTGGAGCATTTCATGCAATCATTTATTTCCCTAGTTGTATTTTCATGGGATTTTAGCTGGTGTTTCAAGACTTCTCCAGCTCCTCCTTCTCAATCTGTCTTCTAGATCACTAATGCAATCTTCTGCTTCACTTACCCTAGTTGTTAAAGTATTTATTGGATCTCATTGATAGCATTTTTAACCTCTGCCAAATCGGCTTTCACTTCTGCCCTTAGAGTTTCTATCTTGCCACTAACAGTCTTTTCTATTATGGTCTTAGTCATAATGGAAAATGGTCTTAGCCATTGCTTGGATGATTGCTACCCTGAATTCCATTTCTGTCATATTGTTTATGTCCATATCCAGTAGTTCTGTGGCAGGGGTTGCAGTCTCTGAGTTTTTCTTCTATTGGGTGTTCCTCCTCCGAGTCATATTGGTGAGGGTGGTTGAGGGGATGTATAGCTGAATATATCAACCAAGATCCAGGGAAGTTGCCCATTGGAGGTTTTGTAGCAATAAGAAGTAACCACTGAGAAAGGAGAAGAAAGAAAAAAGAGAGAGAAAAAGAGAAAAAAAAAGCCAGAAAAAAACCTGGCCAAAATGGTCCCCAATGGTAGGATTTATATGGTACAAAAACAAAAACAAAAAAATAAACAAAAAGACTGTCAAAAGTAAAAGAAAGGGGAAAAAAGCAAAAAGCAAAGCCCAGCCCAAATGACCCCCAAGAATAATATTTATATAATACAAAGGCAAAAAACAAATACATAGAAACACTGACAAAAGAATAAGATGGGAAGTTGAGTACAGCCCTCGTTATGGGTGAGGAAAGTATTTCAGTTCCTCCTGGGTGTATCTTGTTATTATTGTTAGAGGACTCAACCTTTTAGAAATATAGGGAAATTAAAACTGGTTTATATATAGGGGTAGTATTGAATAGAAATGAAGGATTACCTTGAAGCTTAAATCTGTATGTATATTAAAAAGAAACAAACAAACAAACAAAAACAAACACTGGTATATGTATGCAAAAAAGTTCAAGCTAAAAAGTTATTGTGGAATGTTGTATTAAATATCAAGTTATAATAATAAGTGGGTTAAAAAATAAAAGAACAAGAATTGTGAGAATGAATTTAAAATTTAAAAAAAGTTAAAAAAATAAAAATGAAAAGAGATTTAAAAAAATGAAAAGTTGTATCTATAAAAATATAGAGGTTTTGGGGTAGTACCAGGAGCTTAGTATATTTTTTTCCCCCGATGTTGGGGTTTTACAGTTTTATGGAGACCCTTTAGTGGTTATCCTCTTGATCTTCTGGCTTGCCATCTGGGGGAGAGGCCTGCTGCATTGTTTTTCAGTCAGTTTTGTTTGGGCTGAGTCTCCCCACCCCTATCAAGGGTCTGGGCTCTATGGAAACTGGTTTTTCAGGCTTTTGTTCTCTGGAGGGTTTTGTTCTTTTGTGGCTTTTTGCAGCTTTTGGGAAAGTCAGAGCAAAGTAAGTTGTGGACACCCAGACCTCCCTCTCAGAGAGAGGCCTCAGCTCCCCTCTGAATGGTGCAGGGTACACACACTCCCCCTCTGCACTCTCCCCTGCACTCCATCACCTCTCACAAGTAGCACATACCCCCAGTCACCAGCCAGAATGGCCCAAGAGCCCCTGCTTGTCCCCCCTTGCCACAGAAACCGCAAGTGATATCAGTTTGTGCAAGCTTGTCACTGTCAGGACCACTATCTGGAGCCCATACCCATGATGGGTGTTCTTGGATCCAGTGTCCTGCACGTCGCACAGAAGGCTACAGGAAAAGTGACCTCTGGCACAGGTTGCATGCACCCAGCCCAAGCGGTGATGCAAGCGTGGTTTCAGGGACTCCCCCCACCACCAGGTTTACTCAAGCACTGCAGAGTGCCTTCTACAGCTGGCCCCAGACCCCAGTTTTATGTCCCAGCCAGTGGCTGGTTCCCTGTTTGTCTCTTAAGGCCTTTTGGTTTTGAGTGCTTTTAACAAGACTGCAAGTTGATGCTGGTCCCCAAGCACAGGGCACTTTCGTATTGGGGTATTACTTTCCAATGAGTCTCTTCTGATGGTTCCCTCCCCCTTCGTTTCTCCTCTGAAATCAGTCCAAGCACTTCTGCTCCACTTTACTTCTCCACTGGTGCTCTTCTGTCCCAATAGAGATCCAGAAGTGTGTAGTCTTATATCTCAGGCTGATTTCACGGGTGTGCAGAGTGTTCTGGTAGATATTTAGCTTATTTCAGGGGACCGTTTGAAACAGAGTCCCCTACTTCCCTACCATCTTGAACCCCCCAACAAAAGTCAATATAACTTTTTAAACATTTTGTAATTCTAGTTTTAATTATGTTTAGGTTCATGTCTTTTTATAAATTTAAAATGTTACTTTTCCATTAGTTGTAGTTTATTTTCTTACTTTTTAAAAAAATAATTTTTAAACATGCTGTCTTATTGTCAGAAAAGATCTGGGTTTTGTTTTGTTTTTTGCTTTTCTGTGGCTTTTGGTTTGGCATAAACCATAGTAGTAAATGATGTCTGATTGTAATAACCACAACTCGTCCAGCTCTTGTTTGTTCAACCAATGGAATCTTCTTTGACCATCTAAGACTTGTCTATCTTCTGTTAACAAAATGCAACAGGCTTATTAAGTAGTTTACTCCTGCCTGAAATACAGAGGCAACTAAATTAAAAAATATATATAACATCAGGCAACACTGTGTCTGTCTACAGTAGGTTTCAGAAATGTTGTCTATCTTTTGGCTACTCAAGGTTTTATCATTAGCATCAAAGAGAATCAGGAATTGTAACCTGATTCTATTCATGCAACAATATTTAACCATTTAACTTTATTAGTCAAACTTAGAGGGCAGCATGGCCGAATTGCTGTTGACACCAGAAAAGAGAGAATAGTGTCCACTGGGCATAGGAAGAGATGTACAGGGTATCAATGACTCCCTGGAATACCAGTCTGTAATCCTTCTTCCCTAGGCCTGCATGCACACACAGACATGCTTCCAAATATATCCCAAATATCTAATGTTAATAATACTATTTGATTTTTGTTGACTTTATGGATAATAAAGCAACTTTGTCCCATAGCCACTAAAGCCTCTTCATTAATTAAATTAAATTGCATTTGCTCCACATTTGGTTTTCTTTCAGTTTGAATGGCTTATTAGAATAGTATGTCTACACTTTAGACATTGTCTGTGGAAAACTTATGCTCTCTCAGTGAAAATCCTGAGAGGGAATAATAGCAAGAAACTTAAAAGAAACCAGTTCTAGCAATTTAATTAATATTCTTTTTATTTCTTTTACCTTAATCATCTACATAGTTGTGTTTTCTTTGTTAGTATTTCCATTATAGCTTATGCATTTAAAATGGAGATAATATATTTTAAAATGTTACATCATAGCATATAATTTATTATAAAACAACACATATAATCTATTTCAAATGTCAGAATATATAATAAATATACATAATATATAATAAATGTTAAAATGTGAACCTTTCTTTTATATTTCCATGAATGTGACTTTCTAGTTATGTAGAAATATCCATCTGCCAGAGATGGCAAATAGGAACAGAAAAGAAAGGAACAACAAAAAAAGAAAGATGATATTCAACCACATGCTACCAAAAATGGGATTTTTGAGTAATTTTTATGACATTATGGTTAGAAGTCAAGCATTGTGGAGCAAAATAAATCTCTAACTTTTTCTACTCTTTTAAAAATATCAAGAACCAGAACAGGCTGATCTGGGCATCAAATTCCCATGGGTAGAGAGAATTCAGAAGACATATATCCTTTCCATATAGGAAAGTGAAAAATCCCACCTTCAGGAGTAAGAGATTATGGGAATAAAAGGAAAAAAAAGAGATTAGAAGAGTTAAGTGGTCAGAATCAGTTTCTCAGGCCTTCTCCCATAGAGTGCCCCCTGTTATATCCCCAACTCCAAGAGCTTTTCCCTCTCCTTCCTATTTAAAAATCCAGAAAGATACAAGCTCACAGAGTTTATCCTATATCAAGAAAATACAGGGGCACCGAGGTGGCTCAGTCAATTGGGTGTCTGACTCTTGATTCAGGTTCAGGTCATGTTGTCCAGGTTGTGGAAATGAGCCCTACAATATGCTCCACACTCAATGGGGAGTCTGCTTGCGTTTCTCTCTCCCTCTCCTTTTGCCCCTCCCCCACCACTCTCTTCTCTCGTCTCTCTCTCTCTCTCAAATAAATAGATAAATCTTAAAAGAAAAAAAAAGATGGGGGCGCCTGGGTGGCTCAGTTGGTTAAGCGACTGCCTTCAGCTCAGGTCATGATCCCGGAGACCTGGGATCGAGCCCCATATCAGGCTCCCTGGTTGGCCGGAAGCCTGCTTCTCCCTTTCTCACTCTCCCTGCTTGTGTTCCCTCTCTAGCTGTGTTTCTCACGGTCAAATAAATAAAATCTTAAAAAAAAAAAAAAGATGGAAAGGCTTGGTTTGCTTATGAGGCCTGAGTTAGCCCTCTGAAGTCTCCCTCCTCTCCTTTAATATTCACAAGAGATCCAGAAATTCATAAGACCCACGGTGTAGAGGGTAGGAGGTAAGGAAAGTAATTGAGTTGAACCATTGGACTTTTATGGTATTGTTGTAGCAAGAGATGAGGAGACTTATAAAAAGGATCCCAGCACTGGGGAGCTGAACCCAGGGGACTAAAACACAGAGGGGTATTCTGAATAGAGTCAAAGTGGGGCTTAGGGAACCAAGATGAACATTGACCTAACCATCTAAGAGAAAGAAAGCATACCTTCATCAATAATACCTGCAGAAGGGAGGCCAGAAGTTAGTCCCAACCAGAGGACCTAGAAATCAAAACAGTACTTATTTATGGATTGTGGAATCCTATTTGTGGATCTTAGAATCTCTCTACCTAGTCTCCTTGAGACTTTGAACCCCTCCCTGATGTGCTTAGATGCTCCTAGAGGAAAGCCAGGGGATGGAAAGCAAGTGGAAAGGGGAGCACTCACAAAAGACACTGAGTTATCTTGTAGAGACTAGTTGGCCCTAGGAGTCTGAAATACCATTAAATATTGAATCCGAGTTTTTCTTGGTCCTGCTGGATGAAGCACTGGGGAATAGATCAATTTTATAAATTAAAGAAGTTACTTTACTCTGCCAAATCATTTTCTAAATTTCAGTGTGTTTATCTCCCCTCTTAGACAGTGAACACATCATGAGCAGACCTGGGTTTTTTGTTTGTTTGTTTGTTTGCTTGCTTGCTTGCTTGCTTGTTTTAATCCTCAGGATCAATAGGCACTCAACAAAGTTGAGTAAGTGAGTGAGTATCCAATGCAGAAAGATTTGAGATAAAAAGGACATATTTTGCTGGTTAGGACTGAGACAGGCATGAAAAATAAAATGAAGACAGACATCTTGTTGAGAAGTGAAGTTTTGAAGTGAACAGTTAGAATCTGCAAATACAGAAAATCAGGCTTTGCAAGGTCACTGTGTTAAATTCTATTGAACCTTTAATCTCAAATACCATTAAAAGCAATATGAGCAAAAAAGAATGCTGGAATCTTCACTTAATGTGCTGCCTGACTCACTATTTATATTTTTTATTTGATCTTCAATAAAGCTCTCTTTGTTCTCTTACATGAGTAATGGGTTCAAGGTTTTTATTAGTTCTCTTGCTACAGCAGGGTGCAGTAGCTGAAATTCTTCTTCAACCTGTGGAAGTATAGATTCATTTTTCAATGAGACTGTTATCTTCAGAAAGAACATATTTCACCAACACAGTCCAAGGTCATGATAACAAGTCTTTCCTGTGGTCTAAGAACAAGAGTCTGACTCCTAGAAACCGAGGAACATGCTTAAGATAATACTTATGCCAATGTGATATGACAAAGGAATCTTCATTACAAACAAGAAAATTGGAAGCTTTCAAACAAGACCTGGGTAAAAAGATAAAATAATCTGAGTACAAGTATGCTTTGACTTATAAGACATTTAACCCTACATTTTATAATTCTTTCCCATTGTTCCACCAAGAAAAATAGTAAGTCTGAATGCTACTGTACAACTTTTCTGTTCACTCCATTCCCAGGGGAAGAAAGCAAAGACAGGCTCCAAAATATTCAATGGTAACCCTATTTTGGGATAGAGACCTTTAATGAGATAAGCCAAGGGATTGATGTTCTCTTCTTCCTCATGATATTTCTAGTTTTTTTTTTTAACTGCTGCTATAGTTTTCTCAAGGAGGTCAAGTGAGAGTAAAGTAGAGGCCAAAAGAAGATGAACAGGGACTCTTGGGGCTAAATTTGCACTAAAACTTCCATTTACAGTTTCAGGCTATTGCCCTTGCATTTCTGTAAATCACTGATCCACACCAGCATGATACACTGTCAAGGTCATTGGCAGCACGTGCCTAATTGTGGTCAGAGAGAACCAGATTCTCATCATGGCTGAATGCTCTCTCCTACCCTAGGAAAATTACTTAACCTTGATTTCCTTATTGGCAAAAGGAGATAGGAAAACCTACTTTCTGTGATTATTGTGAAGATTAAATGAAATAATGGCTATAAAACACATAACACAGTATTTGGCACATAGTAAATGCTCATCAAATGATAGCAATTTTGCTATTACTGCAGTTCCAAAGTTAGGACATTGAGATTAGCATTAATGGCTGCATAGCTAGGAGAGAAATTCATGGCCTATATATTTTAGACATCTGTTTTCAGTGATATATACTTAGCATATCACTTAATTGAACACACAAAAGTATAGTTAAGATCCTGCTACATATCAGAAGGCAATTTGTAAGGATATTTGATACTTGTTAGACCAAGTAATATTCTAAGGTTTTTTTTTCCTTACATGCCTCTACTCATCCTTATAGAAACTCTCTGTGGAAGACAAATGGTAGATAAATGGCAAGAACAAGGCCTCCAACTTCTTTCTTGAATTATAGTTTCTGTAAAAAAATATAATGTGGGTTGTCTTCAGCTTGGGAAGTGAAATATGAAGGGAACTGGTTTTTTTAAAAATAAAAGAAACAAAATGTGTTCTTTGTGTCTGACATTTTTCTATCAACATTATTTCCATGAGTCTCCATCATATTGCATGTAGTAGCAGGTAGTATTTAATTATATCAACATAGTGCTATGTATTCATAATATTCATAATATTGTTGAATATTTGGGTTATTTGCTGTTTAAGTCTCTTACAAATAGTATTGCTTATTTGTAGTCTGTTGTTTAATTTGTGAATTTTCCAGTTTTACTTCTGTTGTTGAATGCTAATTTCATCTTGCTGTGGTCAGAGAAAATGATTTGGACCATATATGTCTTTTCAATCTACTGAGACTTAATTTGTGGCTAACATATGGTCTAACCTGGAAAATGCCCTATGTGCACTTGAGAAGAATGGGAGTGCTGTTGCTGTCAGGTAGAGTGCTCTGTGATGTCTGTTAGATCTAGTTGCTCTATGATGCTATTTAAGACCTGTTTTCTTATCTCCTATCTGCTTGTTCTATCTGCTCTTGAGAGTTAAGTATTAAAGTCTCCTGCTATTGGAAAGCTGTTTACTTCTCCCCTTAATTCTGTCAGTTATTGCTTCCTATATTTTGCTGGTCTGTCATTCGGTACATAAATGGTTATAATTGTTATATATTCTTGCTGTGTTGAAATTTTATTAATATACAGTGTTCTTCTTTGTCTCTCTTAACCTATGTCGATATAAAGTCTATTTTGCCTAATATTCCTGTAGCCACCTTTGCTCTTTTTTGGTTATTATTTGATGAAATATCTTCTTCCATCCTTTCACTTTCAACCATGTCTTTGGATTTAAAGTGAGTCTCTTGCAGACAGCATATGGTTCAATTATATGCCATATCCGTTCCACGAATCTCTGTCTTTTGATTGGACAGTTTAATCCATGTACTGGTAAAGAGGGACTTCTGCCATTTTGCTATTTTTTTCTCTAGGCCCTACAACTTTTTTGTCCCTCATTTTTTTTTCTTTTTGCATTACTATCTTCTTTTGTGTTTAATTTTCTTTATAGTGAACCATTTAAATTTACTTCTCATTTCCTTTTGTATATATCCCGCAGCTATTTTCTTTGTGGTGACCATGGGGATCTCATTTGACATCCTAAAGTTATAACACTGTAATTTGAATTTATACCAGTTTAACTTCAGTAAAATACACAAACTCTGCTCCTTTACAGCTGGGTCACTACCTCTCCTGGTGGTGGCTGTCACAAAATTACATCATTTACATTGTGTGCCTCAAAAGCTAAACTAATAATTCTTTTGAATGCATTATAAATCATATATAAAACAACATGTAGAGTTACAAACCAAAGTTACAGTGACACTAGCTTTTAGATAATAACTTTAAAAAATACATTAGTCTCATAAATACTATAGAACAGGAAAATGAAATTACAAACCACCATTACAATACTAGCTTTTATAACTGCCTTTGTATTTAACTTTATAAAGATTTTTATTTCTGCAAATGGCTTCAATTTACTGTCTAGTTTCATTTCATTTCACCTTGCAGCATTCCTGTGAACACTTCTTATAAGGCAGTTCTAGTTGTAATGAATTTTACTCAGCTTATACAATTACTTGGAAATGTCTTAATTTCTCCCTCACTTTTGAAAGATAGTTTTGCTGCTTAGAGGATCCCTGGTTGATGGTGGGTTTTTTTCCCCTTTGAGCACTTTGAATATATTGAACCATTGTCTTCTGACCTCCAAAATTTCTGATGAAAAAATCTGCTGATCCTTTATTGAGGATCCCTTGTATGTGGTTAGCTGCTTCTCTTGTGCTGCTTCAAGATTATTGTTTTATCTTTGGTTTTTGAAAGTTTGATTATAGTGTATCCTAGTGTGAGTCTCTTTGAGTTCATCTTATTTAGAGAATGTTGAACTTCTTAGATATTTATATTTATGTCTTTCCTCAAATTCAGGAAGTTTTCAACCATTATTTCTTCAGATATTCTCTCTGCCCCTTTCTCTTTCTCTTCTACTAGAACTCTCATAATGTGTAAATGGCCTGTTTGATAGTGGCCCACAGGTCACTTAGGCTATATTTACTTTTCTTCAATCATTTCTCTTTCTTTCCTTCACATTTGATAATTTCTACCATTCTACCTTAAAGTTTGAGGATTCTTTCACAGTGGTCCTGTAGTGGTTTTTTGCTGGAATTGAGCTGACTTCAGGGAACTCCCCGAAATGCGAAATGCGGTCACCTGGCCTTCCGCCATCTTGAAAAGCCCCTGAGGATTCTTTCTTCTGCCTGCTCAATATGCCTTTGACTTTCTCCAGTGAATTTATCACTTTATCATTTTAATTACTGTACTTCTCAACTCCAGAATTTCTTTTTGGCTCCTTATGTTTTCTATCTCTCTTTGTTGAAAATGTCCATTGTGTTCATACATCACTTTTTTACTTTCTCCACATCTTTCTTTAGTTCTTTGAATATCTTTATGACAATTATGGTTTTAATGCCTTTTCTAGTACATCTATCAGATCTTTTCCAGGAACATTTTGTGTTTATTTATTTTTTACCTTTAATAAGTCTTACTTTCTTATTTCTTTGTATCCTTTGTGATTTTTTTGGTTGAAAGCCAAATATTTGGTGTACCTGGGTAGCTCAGTTGTTAAGCATCTGCATTCAGCTCAGGTCATGATCCCAAGGTCCTGGGATTGAACCCCACATCAGGCTCTCCTGCTCCCGCTTCCCATGCTTGTGTTCCCTGTCTTACTGTAGTCTCTCTCTGTCAAATAAATAAATAAAATCTTAGATACAAAAAAAAAAGAAATAAAGCCAAACATTTGAATCTAATTTGAATAATGTGGTAACCTGGAAATCAGATTTTTTCCCCCTTTCCAAGGTTTCAATTATTGTTTTTGTTTTTGCAAACAAACAACAGACTGTCTCTGCTCCAAGGATCAGCCTGAGGTGCAAACTTAAGATCTACTCAGGTCTTTCCTGAGCCTGCACCTTTCCTTGGGCATGAACAATCACTTTCTAATTTTCCACAAATATACTGTTGCTTGTGAATGTCCTAATCTTTATTTATTTTATTGTTGTTGAGAGAGAGAGAGCATGAGTGGGAGGTAGAGGGGGGGTAAGGAGGAGGACAAAGGGAGAGGGAGAGAGAGAATTTTAAGCAGGCTCCACACCCAGCATAGAGCCTGATGTGGGGCTCAATCACAGGATCCTGAGACCATGACCTAAGCCGAAATCAAGAGTCAGGCACTTAACTGACTGATCTACCCAGATGCCCCTGAATGTTATAATCTTTAATGTCTCCTTCCCAAATGGGGAAAAAGAGAAAAGTAAAGGGGGAGGAAGAGCACTGGCCACTTAAAACCCCTAATTGTCACCCTCCTGTTTGTCTGTACCTCTGTGATCAGAAGCAACAACCAGTAATTAGAGCACAGATCATTGATGTTGGAGGATAGGGTCCTTTTTGCCCACTCTGGGCCCAGTAAGTTCCTAGCTGCTCTAGGGACATTGCACAGCTGCCTGACATGGAACTGAGTAACTGACTGAAATTAACCTACAATTTACCATCCAAGCCTTCCCCCTGGAAGTTGCAAGCCTTCAATAGACTCCAGAGTTTTAAATTAATTGTATTTGACAGATTCTACCCATGCAATTGTTACCTAGTGGGGAGACAGTTTCTGGTGCTTCCTAATTCTCCAGCTTCCCAGAATCCTTTCTACTTCCCAGTCTTTATTTACTTCCATGCTTCAGCCTGGATATTTTCTTCTGGTCTATTTCTCAGCTCCCTAATTCTCTTTTCAACTGTGTCACATATCCATTTAAACTTGTATACTAGGCTCTCAAGTTCAGTTGTATTTTCCAGTTCTAGAAATTCCATTTGATTTTTAAAATCCCAACGGTGAAATCCTCATGATACATTACTCTGGATATATTAATTATTAACTCTTTAAGTCCATGTTTGTTTTCTCTGATATCTGGACTACCTATTTCTCCTATGTATTTTTTCTCTTGGTCTTGTTTCTGAATATGTCTCTTTTTTTAAAGAATCAAATATTAGACATTTTGTATAAAAATTATAATGACTCTGGATGTTATATTCCTTAGTAGAGAATTCAGCCTGTCTTTGAAAGCAACAGAGATGCAAACCAGCTCAATTCAAACTGGGACTGAACTCAACTTTGATAAGATTCAGTCTACATCAATTTGTTTGCATTCTTAGGGTATAGTTTTCTAGCTCTCCTAACAGAGACCCTGAAGAGTTTCTTGTGGATTGTCCTCCCCAATATGCCATGAACTTCAGTTTTGATCTTCTTGCCCCTTGTTAGGTTGCCAAAATCTCCAATCTAATTTTTATTCACATTATGCTACGCCTCCTAGCCTTTTGCCTGGTTCAAACTTGTGAATGTTGGTCTCATTTGTCTCAGCCTCTCTCCTTTATGAAATCTCACCAAACTCAAATTTATCTTCCTTTAATACCATACAGCTGATAAAGCTCTGCTGGAATCTCTGCTTCTTAGCAGGTACTTTCTTCTTGTTCTACACCAAAACATGGCAGATAACCCATGGATAAAGGGAAAATGGACAAAGTTTGGTTTGCTTCAAAAAACATTCTTCTCTGGAACATGATTATTTGAGTCCTAGTTGTCTTAGAAGCCCTCTAATATTTGAGGTGAGGAGGATATAAATATTTTAGAATTTTCCAGTTGCTCTCAGTGGGAATATTGTTGGTCTGCTGCAAGCTACTACATCATAGCCCAAAGTGGAAATTCTGAGCTTTCATTGAGTATTTACTATTTTCTAGGCATTCTGATGGATCCTTACCTATATTATCTTACATTTTTTCAGCAGTACTCTGAAGGAAGTACTTCAGAAAGACTAAAACTCACTTGAAATTTTTAATAAGTACCAAGGAATCTACCCCCCATCAGCCTCTAAAGCTCTACTCTTCAGGTAGGCTCAAAAGGGGATATACTAGCCTGTCCAGTTAGGTTAAAGATTAATGATCATTTGGTCCAAAATAACATAAAATTGGATATCCAAGATCCTATATAATAATTTTTAATGGAGAAACTGAAACACCTGATAAATTAGAGAGATCATAAATCATACTTTTCAAATTTTGAAGGAAATAATTCAGACTTCTGATTTAAAGGACCAGAAGATAATCAAAAGACAAATTCCAGAAAGAGGAAAGGATTAAAAGGCAAGTAGCAAAAGGAAGTTTTAAAAAAATGCATATTGGGAGAGATGGTTCCAGTGTTTTAAATGTGAAGCCGGACACTAAGTTCATGAAAAGCAAAGGTATGTATTGTATAAAAGAGGTGAATTGTAACTTAGTGTTGAAGTTAATAGTTCATGAGCTACAAAGTGTTGAAATAATACGTTATTTCAGCCTTTAAAAATTCAAAAATGCATAAATTCCTTTGTATCATTTCTTCCTTCTTCTTCTGTAATGATAAAAAAGCAAGAAAAGAGCTGGTCTTATTTGCAGTCATGCTTTTTATAGTAAGTTCCTCACAGACATGTCATCTCACAGCAACTTTTTGAGGAATGGTCCCAAAATTTCTTACCACTGTTTGCTGTGGAGCAGAACTTAAAATAAGGCAAATCTGGGTGGGTTTAAGATGATAAAAAATAGAAAAAAAGGAGAATAATACATATGTATACCTAACAAGTATAACTGGCCCATAGAAAATGCAGTCAGGCTGTTTGTTTACCTATGAGCTGGTCTTAGAGGAAAAGGGGGAGAACTGGGAGAAGAGAAGAGGGAGCCCTGTTTGGAATTAGAGATTTGTGCAAGGACTCTGGAGAAGAAAGCAGGTGGAGACTGGGCTGCACTTGGCTCCAGATTTATGAAAGCAACAAGCCAAAGAAAGTTATCCAAAGTGGCACACCCACTGGGTAGGCTATAAATAAGCACTAAAGTCAGCTGAAGGACCTTATGGGTTTCCAATCAGCCAGACTTACTCCGGCCCAAAGCATTTTGTACCTATCGTTTAAGAGTCCACCCA
>PITA01012274.1:33464-62892 GCA_004023965.1 Spilogale gracilis
AACTGCCTTCGGCTCAGGGCATGATCCCGGAGATCCGGGATCGAGTCCCACATCGGGCTCCCTGCTCTGCGGGAAGCCTGCTTCTCCCTCTCTCACTCCCCCTGCTTGTGTTCCCTCTCTGGCTGTGTTTCTCTCTGTCAAATAAATAAAATCTTTAAAAAATAATAAAAATAAAATAAAATATTAAAAAAAAAAAAAAAAAAAAAAAGAGTCCACCCACTTTTGCTTGGCTTAGAAAAAGTGTTCCAGGGCCCAAAAGTTGGGGAGCCTGCAGAGGCAGAAAGCCAGCCTGGGACCTCAGCTCAGATGTCTTGTGAAGGGCCAAAAATCTAGTGAGTGTGCAGGATCTCATTCTCAGAGTGCAATACAAAAAACCACCAGGGTTTAACTGTTCTGGTGCAAGAGTGAAGGGTCAGCAATGGTTCCCTTGGCAGCTCTGTGTGCTGCTGCTCACCTAGAACCATTCCCAGTTTTAAGCATCTTTGTCACATGCCTTTGCCTACCCTTAGAGGACTTTTCTAAAATGGGAAGATAGCAAGAATTTAGATTCCTGTTTCTCTGTGGTGCAGAGGAACCTGAGCTGGGGCTATCTAATCCTAAGGGAAAGAACAGAGGAAGGAAATTAACATTTGTCAAATAAGAACTATGGTAGGACATCTTTCTTTTGTCTTCAGGAAATTAACATTTGTGGAATAAGAACTGTGGTAGGACATCTTTCTTTTGTCTTCTAGATCCTCTCAATAGCCATTGACCCATTTGTGGTAGGTCTGAATTTTCCTGGTGGAGAAAGATTTGAGTTCCTAGGGAGAAAGAAGGTGTAGTCCCTGTGCACTTATTATACTTCCTCGGAGGGCGCTTGGCAGGGCATCTTGATGAATTGTTATGTTTTATAGAATGTGGACACACTGTAATATCATAGCTATGCATTCACATGCCATGTCACCTGTTCATTTGTTCCAGTATTACTTAATCTCTAGGACCAATTCGACTGTCACTTATAGGCTAGTTAGTCTACAGATTTGATGCCAGCTATGTAACATAGGCAGCCCTTAGTGATAACCTAGACAAGCTGGAGCTGGTGTCAGAGAGGGAGGAATATGGGGTAACTCCTAGGTCTCTAACTGGGGAAAGAGGAGGAACATGGAGAGATTAGGTGAGTTTGGTTTTGGACATGTTGAGTTTAAGGTTCCTTGATGAATGAATGAATGTCAGCAAGAACAGTGCTATTTTTTTTTTTTTCTTTCAGGACTTACCATGCTAAGCCCTGTGTTAAAGGGCTTGCATACATTCTCATTTAATTCTCACAAATATGTGTTGATAGGGGCCACGATTAGCCCTATTGGAAAGATGAGTAAACTGAGGCTTATAGTGGTAACTACATTGCTCACTTTGCCCAATCTGACAGTCAGTAAGTGACAAAGGTTAAGTTTTAGACACTAGACTCATCAACAAACAAGTGGTAGTTAACCCATGAAAATCAACGAGATGTTATTGTAACAACCTGTTTCATGGAAAGGATGGGGAAAATGAAAGAACCTTGGAGAATAGCAACATATAAGAAATGAGCTTCAGAAAATAAACATTCTCTGAAGACCAAGAGGAAGTACTCAGAGCAATAGAGGACACCAGAAGAAGAAATTTCAAAAGGAGAATGTTCAGTACTGTCAACAACAGCTGAGGCATTTAGCAAAATAAGGTCTAAGAGTATTCATTGCATTTGCCAATGTGCAGATTACAGATGTCTTCAGCTAAAGCTGGCCCCGTGGTATATGTAAAGTTAGTGTCTAGTGGCTTGAGGAGCAAATAGTGCCCGTGAAACTGCACTGAGTCCCAACTGAATATGTTGGACCTCCCAGCCTATGATAGGATGGACACATTACCAGCATACTAGTTGGAAGTGTGTTTTATCCTGCTTTATTTCATTCTTGCAAAAATTCAATATAATTCAATAGGGCTACTGGATGGAGGTGGGGGTCAGTGGAGAGAATTCACCAATGCATGAGAGGAATATTCCTACAGTACCACTTATGATTACAAGAACCAGAACTGGAAGGGCAAAGGAGAGTTTCTTTCAAGGCTGGCATAGAGTCTCCTTCTCAGAAACACTACAATATGGTAACCCTGCAGAATTAATCTTGCATTTCTCTCTTTTCCCCTGTTTCATCATTAATAAATATATATTAGATTGCCAACCATGAGCAGGAAAGCATTTCTACCCTCAAAGTGTATTATTTGCATGAGGGTGGTATTGTGTTCCTTATGTGTCATGGAACCTGTGACCTGTCACATGTGATTATCATGTCAGCTTATTAACATGTCAGGGAGTGCAACTCCTGGCTTCTACCTCAGAGGGGAAGCTGCTTAGGGTGGGGAGGGGACATTCTGCTAGCCAGATGAGCACAGTTCTGCCAGTTTCCCATGCCAGGGAACCCCTGGAAAGTAATCAGTACCAAGTCTAACTATGAATAGGACCACCCAAGGGCACATGGCTGGAAACCAAACCTCCTTCCTACCTTGTTCTGATCTCTTGGCAAGTTTCCTTGCTAGTCCCAGCTTTCCTCCCATTTACTTTTGGAGAAATCCAGAAACAGGAATTATTTTTAAAAAGGGTAGGGCAGAAAGAAGGGTTGGAAAGGCTCTCTCAGATGCTAGAAGAATCATGAGCAAGAGGGTTCTGGTTAGTGACATCACCCACAGCTTCAGATTTTTAATAAATACTGATAGATGGATGGAAGTCAAAGTGAAAGCCAAGGAAAGATCTACACATGTTCAGAGATTTTGAGTTAGAAATGCTCTGCTTCCAACTCTTCCCAAAAGGAAATCACATGGGGAAAGCAAAGTAGTGATTAAGGAACTAAACAGGCCACAGTGTTCTCTGAGGCCTTCTAAGTTCCCAGGCCAGACATGCTGCCTGCTTGCTGAGAAGAGAATATGCTCCCAGCCACAGCTTCCCTTCTCCTGACATCTTTCTGCCAGATGGTCCTTCTTGAATTCTAGAGGTGCTTGGCCCTCCTGGTTCCTGCAACCTGAGCCGAAAGAACTTTGATCCACCAATTTCCCCTTCCCTCCGCCCGCCCCTCTAGCTAGCAAGGCCTGGCGCCTGGACAGCAGGAAGAGGCCAGCAGTCACCTTAGGCACTCTGAGAAGGCCTCTCCAGTCCACCTCTGTGTGCCCAAAGTAGAGCATGGGCGCTGGTTCTGAGGGTCCCAGAGAGCCTTCTGCGCCTGGCCAGCTAGCCTGGGCAAACCCTTGCTTTTCACCATTTACTGGGTGAACATCCAGTCGTTGCTGAATGTCCCTGTAGGGTTATCCCCATAGCTTTTAATTATAATCCAGAATCTCAGCAGATTACAAATGTTGTGTGAACATAATCAGGGTGTGGATCCAACCCACTAGTAATTGTTAATAGAAAAAAAAGGGGGGGAACTAAAAAGATCTTTAAAAAGCAACAACAAAAAAGGCAATTCTGCAGGGCCTATGCCTTGGGGATTTGCTTTCTTGGGGACCCTCCCAGAGTGTTCCTCCAGCCCACCTGCCGCCCCTGCCGCCCCGACTCCCCGCGGTGATTTTGGCTGAGGCTTAGGTCTCTGGGACTTGGCTGCTGCAGCGGAGGCGTAAGGGGGTGCCTGCCGGAATGCTGAAGAGCCCTGGAGCCTGCCTTCTGCTCTGCCGCGGCCTCCGCAGGATTTCAGAAAAAGCGCTCAGGGTCGGATAAAGGGGCCCTGACGCCTGCCTCCAGCCCATGTCCCAAAACTGGAGTCTCCCTTTTCCTGGACACCCTGTTAGTCTGACCCTGAGTTCCACTTTCTGGGCTTGGAAGACATCCTGCCCGCCCCTCCCTCCCCAAGGTCCTCAAAGGCCATCCCAATTGCTGGAAACGGACTCCCAGGCTCGGGCCTCTACAGCCGCCGCAGGAAAGCGGCGCGACCAGGGCTGAGCTAGCCCTGCAAGGTCGGAGGTATTTGAACTCTTAGCCCCGGCGACATTTTGGGGAAGTGTGCATAGAAAATTTTATATAATATAATCTATATACGTGCATCTACATATTGGTCGACAAATGTTTAGCAAATGTGTCTGATGTTTTTGTTGAAGCTGTTGGCATCCTAGTTAGTATTGGTAGGACTGGTTGATATTAATGCACGAATGACAAGTGGATAATGTTAAGGGAATGCCGGATCCCTTCCGAGAACACGGTGGAATATAAGTGGAGACCTCCGACTGCGTTTCCGAGGAGGGCCCATCTCTGATCTCTCTTCCCTGTCGTTACCTCCTGATCACTAACCAGACTGACTGACGACACTCCAGGGACAAGGCAACTTTCTCCCAAAGGGCGATCTTCCTCGACTGAGATCGTTGGGTCTCCAGCGGAATCAGCACGTCCTGGGGGTGTCCGAAGCCCCTGGCCTCTTACCTAGACTTTTGTCACAAAGGGCAGTTCGGTCAGGGTTGGGACAAAAACAAACGTTAAATTCAACTGTAAATGAAGGTAGAGAAGCAGGGAGAAGCTAGGGCCGGGTCCAGGTCTGAGCAGTCTCCGGGAGATTGTAGGAGACGACCCGGCTGCGGAAACCCCAGCGGTGCCTCTCTCGAGAGGCGTGCAGGGAAGAGGGGACCCGTCGGTCCTTTCACCCCCAGCTCATCCAGCGAGACTCCAGGGAAAGCCCTCTCTGTGCGAATAAGCAGCGTCCATTCGAGCAAGCGGGTGGCACTGCCACGTGTGGCACTCATCTGAGGCTCGCGGACGCTGCGGTGTTGGAAATCCCCGCTGAAGGCATCCGCCTCAGCGCTCGCACTCGGTGCTGGCCCACCCGGGTGCGCGTCCGCCTCCCACTAGCATCCCGCTAGCCCTGCCGCGAGGCTCGCAACAGCCCAGACGCGGACAGATGTTTACTGCTTAGAGCCCCGACCGCTGGGGAGACTGAGCGACGGGCGCGGCGCACCGCGCGGCGCTGGCGGGGCTTTGGGCTCCTTGTTGAGGGTGCGATCGGGAGCGAGGGGGAAGGCGAGGGCATAGAAATGCGGGGGGAGTGGGTGGACTAATGATGAAAAAGTCTCCTCCATCCCGGCTCCTTAATTAAATGCATGGAAAGAACCGAGGCGAGCACATCTGGTTTCAATCTGCAGCCCTTTGATGGCATCAAATGTTCTTTTCCCAGATCAGGGCTGGGAGTTCTGGGCTAACTATGGCCGTTTGGAGCCCAGAAACCATTTACACACACTCGGACCCTTCTTTCTCTCCAGTCGAGCCTCTCGGCTATAGAAGGGGAAAAAGGGGGGAACGTCTAGTAATCAAGCCAGTGGTAAAGTATGTATGTGTGTGTGTGTTTGAAGAACATAAAATGCCACAAATAAGCACTTAATATTTTACTTACTCGTCATATAGTAACTCATTTCTAATGAGACTATTAAAGCTGTTACCAAATTCCAACAGGTCATGAAAAAATCCCTCAGCACCTCTCTGTTCCTTGTCAAGCTAGGGCTCAGCAGACGGACGGCAGAGCATTATCCCTAGACTTGAGGGTTCCTCTATCCCTCCCGGTCCTTCCTCCTACGCCCCCTCCGCCGCCCGCTCAGGCATCCGAGTAGGACCCTGAACTGCTCAGGACTCTAGCCTGGCCAGTCTCTCCAGGAATGCCCCAGACTACTGCGCATCTGGGCAACGCGACCCTCCCGATTCAGCGTTGTCGCCTGGGGAAGCGACCTCGGCCGCACCGAAGAGGTTATGAAATTAGCCAGGGTGGGGGAAGGAGGGAGTAATTATGCTACACTCCTAGAGTCCTTTCCTCCAGCTAAATAAATATGTAAATTTCCTACTGCCCCGGCCCCGAGATTCCTAGCGGCACGAGAGACTCGAATCGTTTCGGCGCCTTCTGGATCTCCCCTAACCTGCGTTTGGTTCGAGGAAGAAGCGTGGGAGAGCCTCGCATTATTATCGCTCCTGTTATTTTATTGCATTATTTAATAGGCTGTCTCTACGGAGTCAAACGTAGCCTTAATTTGCTTGCTGTCTCCTTCGTTCTCTCTCAGATACTCCCCCACTCCCCAAAACTGTTAGAACTGTAGGAAACGCTAAAGGGGGGAGGGAGGCAGAGAGAAAAGAAAATTTGATTAAGATAGTTGTGGATTTTTTCCAACAAGTTTCCTCGCAGCTGTTATCAAAACATGCAAATGAGTTTTTCCAACAGGATCTTAAACAAATCTAGAGGAGTTAATGCCCAAGCAAAATAATCAGCCCGTTTGAAGTGACTGTGGGTTTCAGTTTGTCTTTTCTCCCCGTGATACTATTGCAGGGGAATGATAATTAGACCTTTACTTTAAAAATCCAAAGGGGCTCTCTCGCTTTCTCTTCCCTCCCTTTTCGCTCCCTCCTCCCTCTCTTGCTCCCTCCCTCTCTCTTTCTCTCTGGCTCAGATGTTGGCAAAGGGGGTTTTCTTAATCAGACTGTTTTTTGGTCCGAAGGAAAGGAGGAAGAAGGAGATTGTGATGGAGAAAGGGGGTCTGTAAAACGTCAGGCACCGCACAAAGGCTTTGCCACGTAATTACAGGCTCCTATTAAGTGGAGATCTGCCCTCCCAGGGGTCTCCAATTTTCTTGTATTCCCTACAAAGCCTCCTCTGCATGCCAGTTTGTGCCTTTTGAAGTGCCAGAGAGCTTCTTGATCCAACTGAGAAGGAAAAAGGAGCTCAGCAAGAAGAGGGGGAGAGCAAGAAGGGAAAGGGGGGAAACCCACCACCACCCTCCTTCAGACTCTTGAAGCCCTTTTTTTTCTTCTTACGAAAAGTAAAGTGAGAATCCTGCTCTCCAATACATCTGCAAGACATCACCCTCTCCTCCTGAAACTTTAGTCACTCCTGAGAATCCACAGGAGTGCGGAGAGGGGGAACACGTTTTCTTGAAGATGTTTTAAAGCTGGAACAAGCCTTCTTCTGTTGGTGCTTGAACTCTTGCCTGGGAATAACTTTTTTAACCTTGAAAAAAAAAAAACACTTTGATTCTTCTCTCCCACCCCTTCTTCTCTCTTCTTCTGTTTGCCTAACTCCCCCGCCCCGCTGGCCTCCCCTTTCCTTTCTCCCCCTTATTATTATTTTTAGTGTGTGCGTGTGGACGCTTTTGGAGAGCTGGAAGGAATTTTTTTTTTCTCCTGACTTGAACAGAGGGTGACTTTTTAATTTTATTTTTTGGTGTGGATTATCTCCTTGGACGGCGTCGGACTTGGCCTCAGGAAAGCAACCGAGGCTGTCGAAGGCTGTTGGTGCAGAACGCGCTGCTCTGCAGAAGGGGGTCCCCCTCCCTCTTTCCAATTTTTTTTTTGTCCTTCCCCTCCTTTTCTCTCTCTCTCTCTCTCTCTCTCTCTCTCTCGCTCGCTCTCGCTCTTTCGCTCTCTCCCTCTCTCTCTCTCTCCACTCCCCCCTCTCTCTTCCCCACTCGGCTCCTCTCCCCCCTCGCGCCCACAGCGTTTGGTGTTGATTCGAGCGGGAAGAGGGGGGTGGGTGGGATCGGAGGGGGAGACCATGACCTCCAGCTACGGGCACGTTCTGGAGCGGCAACCGGCGCTGGGCGGCCGCTTGGACAGCCCGGGCAACCTCGACACCCTGCAGGCGAAAAAGAACTTCTCCGTCAGTCACCTGCTAGACCTGGAGGAAGCCGGGGACATGGTGGCGGCGCAGGCGGACGAGAGCGTGGGCGAAGCCGGCCGAAGCCTACTGGAGTCGCCGGGACTCACCAGTGGCAGCGACACCCCACAGCAGGACAGTGAGTGAGGGACGCATGCCCGCGGGAGTGTGTGTCCGGGACGGGGGGCCAGGGTCCCGGCTGGGCGCCTGGAGCCCTCCCGGAACAGGGGGAGAACGTTGGGGGCGAGGAGAGGTAGTGGCAGTGGCCGCAGGAAGGGCGAGTCACAGACAGGGAGAAAAGGATGGCGAAAGGAGGGATCTACCGAGGGCGCAGCCGGGGCGGGCGCCACAGGGAGGCCCCGAGGCCCTGTGGTCGAGCTTGGGGACTCTGTCTGCCGAGGACTCTTCGCTGAAGCCCACTGGGCTGCCCCTCAGTCCCGGGCGAGCACCGCTGCCAGGTCCTCCTGCCTGCGGGGCGACCGTGATGGCAGGGAAAGGTCCCAGAGAGGTGTAAAGTCGGGGAGCCTGCACTGTTTGTGAAGGCAGAGGATTAAATATGCCGAGTTGGGTCGGGAGGGCTTCTCCCAGCTCGCGAGTGTGGGTTCGGAGAGGCCGAGGGCACAGCGCACAGCAGCCAGACCCGCGCAGCTCCCGCCGCACACCGCGCGTGGGCTCCGAAGGCCGGGCGGGGCGGGAGGCGCCGCGCCAGAGCGCCCAGCCCCGGTAGCCGATCGGCTCTCTATCCTCTGCTTTTGCCGCCCTCCACCTGCAGATAGGTTTGAGACCCCCGGCAGAATTAAAGGTCTGTGCCTCCGGAAAACTCGGGCAAAGCAAAGGGAGTGTCCTTTGGGGTGAAACCCGAGCTCCCGCCCCGCACCGCCCGGCACAAGAAAGATGCACAGGGAAAGCACACGCCGAGCCTGGTGTCACATTCGATGAGCTCTCCCTATTGGCCCCAAGACCTCCAAAAAAGTCCACTCAGTCTCCCTTTCCCATCCTTCCTGACTGATACCGTGCACCCATGGAAATCTCGCCTGGTGTTATTAACCGTGCCTTAAAAGGTGACTCCAAGTGTAACCCTACGTTGTGGAGTCTGTAACAGACCTGTCACCCCAGGTGACTTGGGGCTTGATATTTTTTCCTTGAGATTTCAGGAGTCTGAACTTGGCTGGAATTTTTTTAAATGAGGCAAATTCTTTTCCATTTCATTATTTGTAGACTGTTATTTTGTCTTCAAATTTGGAACCTGTGGAAACAGGAGATCCTGCCGGCATGCCACCATTTAAAAAAAAAAAAAGAAGAAAAGCCAATATCAAACTCTCAGGAAATAAACAAAGCAAACAGGACCCAGAAACAGCTGGAAGCAAGGCCCTGACAAAGTGGTGGGAACCCAACCTGCGTCAGGCGGCAGGGAGATGCCCTGTCTCCTGCAGGCTGCGGGCCCATTGCCCCGTTTCCTAGGTCCAGGCCTAGAATCCCCACAGGGATTTTTTAGCCAAAAAAAAGTTAGTCAGTCCACCCTAGGTATTCCCAGAGGCAGGGGGCAATGGGGAATTTAGGCTGAGGGTAATCTGGCCTGGCCTGTCACTAGAGAAAGGTGGCCACTCTGAGGTGAGGAATGAAGACCTGGTGTCCCCAAGTCCCATATAATGGCTGAGCACAGACTCCGAAACCTCCTTGTTGAAGATATTGGTGCTTGGAGAGGGTGGGGAAGAAGAAGGTTGTTCATACTACGTGGTCCACAGCAGGAGTTGTTTGCATAGACACTTTGAACTCCAGCAAAATGCACAGCGAAATAACATGACTGTTTTAAAACATTTTACTGGGGAAATTTTAAATATGCAAAGCATAGGGAGAATAGTATTCCAATTCTCCAAGTGCCTATCACCCAGCCTCACTGATTGCTGCACCTTCGGCCGGTCTGGTTTCACCATGGTTATTTATTAATCGCAACATTTATCACCATTGGGAGAACTGGAGGCTGGGAACCACAACAGAAAACAGGGCCGTGAAGAAACTGCTGCTGCGTAAAAGACCAGGGGTGGGGGGGGGAGAGACCAGCAGGGGTTGCTTGACCCCTAAAACAAACAGAGGGATGTGAAAAGCAGCCCCAAAGCGGAGGACCCGCGCCAGCCCCTTGGGCCTGGAATACTGCAGGGCTGGAGGGATACCGATGGTTCCTGCCCTTTGGCTCCTAGGAGATGCCAGCAGAATGGAGCTCGGGTTCCTGGCAGCCTTCTAGTGCGAATGGAAGGAGACTGGGCTGTGGGGGCCACCTGGGATGCACCCTCGAAGCTGAGGCTGAGGTCGCCCGTGGTGGCAGGGAGGCGGCCCAGGGTGGTCTCCCGTGAGACCCAGGCCTGGTGTGGCGAACACGTGGCCTCCGTCCGCTGTGGTGCGCGCGAGGACACAAAAAGGGCAGCGCTGAAGTTGGGGACTGTATGTCCAAGGGAAGGGGGTGAAACTCCTGGGTACCTGCCTGATGCATTCTTAAGAGCACACATCTCAGAGTTTCATGGGGTAAGGAGACCTAGTAGGGAGTGGGCCTGGAAAGGAAATTGAGATTAATCTTCCAGGAAGAGGATAGTTAAGGAAGGATGGTCCACAGACAATTCAGAAGGAGGTAGCAGAAATGCAGACCAAGGTGGTGGGGACAAAGTGACTGACACTTGGTTTCTGAAAGTAGCAGGGAAACCGGTGGGCCTTGCTTTCTTGAGATGGCTGGGGCTGATTCTAATAAATAGTTGTTGCTTTTAGAAACAGTGTTTCCTCATCCTCTTCACTCATCTCTGAGATGAGAGTAGGAAGGTCTGGTAAGTGGGGCGATAGTATCCAGAAGGACCCTTGTCCTTAGTCCTTGGATCCCCCATCAGGGGTGGGCGAGGCGGCTGTCTTGAGCTACTTGAGCGGGGACGGGTGGGCCCGACTAGGCTTCCAATCTGCAGTGGACAGTGAGGCTCAGACTGTGAATCAGAGAGGAGTTTTCAGTCTTTGGGACCAACTTGGGGCTCAAACCTGAAAGGGACAGAGAGCCACCCCAAGAATCATGTACCTCTTGCAGCCTGCTGGGAGTCTACCCCAGAGGGGGAAACCATAATCTCCTTTGGAAGAGATGGGAAACATGTAAAAGACACGGTTTACTCTTCCAGTTCTATGGAAACATGTCCTTTCTAAATTTATTTTTCAGCTGAAGTTGATAAAATAGGGTCTATCTAAGCTAATACTGTGTATTTCCCAATTACCTCCTGGGCTGACCTTAGCATAATCCAAAGCGAGAGCTTCTTGCTGATCTTCTTCTCTCCTCACCACAATTGTCCTTCCCCCTTAGTTGATGCTCATTCCACTTTCCTCTCTCTAGAATGATCCCTTTTCCCTTTTACTAATTTTCCCAGCCCAGTAAATGTCTCAGACTTCTGGGTGCAGATGCCTTAAGTGTTTAAAAGAAACGGTTCTTTAACAGTTAGGAATCCGGTGGCTAATCCGGTGTGGGGTGCGAAGGGCTGTAGAACAGGGCAAGCCCAGGAGAGGAAAGAGGAACAGGTCGTAAAAATAGGCAGACCTACTCCTAGGAGGACGGTGCATCCCGCTGTCATTTCTTAATCTGAAGTTCTGCAAACTCTTAAAAAAAACAACAACAACAACAAAAAACCCTCCTGCTTTCCACGTTCCTAACTTCTAAATTAGTGAAACCAGATTGTCCTAATAAGACCTTTTGTTGGAAACACATGTAGTCATAAAAAGGTATACGGAAAGTCAATTAGACACGCGTGCACACACGCACACGCTCCCAAACCGGTGCTAAGTGTGCACCCGGCGCAGCTGGGCCCTGGGCCTCGGCAGGATGCAAATGCAGAACAGCAGTGCGGGGGAAATCGATTTGTCACAAAGGGAGAGGTGTAAACGGAGCGTGTTGGAATCACGGGCCCACAGTCCTCCCACCACACTCCCCGGGCCCAGTTCCACCAACTCCTTACCCAGAGGTAAGCCCAAGGGAGTGGGAACATCTCTAGGGCGATCCCTAGTTGGAATACACATCAGAATATCAATTTTCCTGGAGTTTCAGCATTTACAACACCTAGGGCGCCAGGAATTTCTGCCGCACCTCCGGCCCCTGAGTCCCTGCTGGCACTCCGAATTTGAGCCTCAGTTATCTTGATTCAAAGAGGAGCCAAAGAACTGTATCATTTTAAGGGTAGCCTGGGCGTTTTTTTTCTCTTTATAGGAGGCAGTGAAATACGCGATCAAGGTCTGAGTCCCTACGGTCGCAGGTCAAGTTCAGAGAAGAGGTGGTAAATCTTGCTTATCTTACAGGCAGGAGCAGGGCACTGGATGGCCTCCTCTTAATATTTTGGAAAAAATGGACAGTCTGGCGACTCCCACGCACCTCGGATAGAAGGGCAGCTTGGAGTGTGAAGGTCAGGGATCTGGGCCTGGTATAGCCGGAGGCCCCAGGCAGCCAATACTGGCTGGGGCTCCAGATCGCCTAACTCTAGAAGACAGTGAGCCCCTGCCTCTCCCTCCTCCTCCCCATTCGTTTCTGCAATACAGCCCACTCCCGGACTCCGGAGCGCCTCTGCCGCACATAGAGTCCTGCATTTTGGCACAGCAGCTTTAAGGGTCCCTCGATGATTAGGTCAGAACATAGGGGCATCAGGTGGGCAGCCGTGGATCACAGGGAGCCCTGCAGTGCCTCCCTCTTCCCAGGGGCGTCATTTTAGATTTTACAGCAGGAGTGAATAAATCATCTCCAAACCAGCAAGATGTCACACACACACCCCTCCCCTGCAGATAAAAAACCCCAGCAACTTCAGAACCAAGGATACCTTCTTATTCCACTGGCTCCGATCCACTCTGATCCGAGTTTTGAAAGGTGCTCCTAGCCAGCAGAGACCCTTTTTCACTTTTAAGTGGTACCTGTATGTTTTCAACTACAGGTCCATTTGATTTTTATTTTAAAAGGTGTGTTTCTTTTACAACCCCTCTTCTATAACATGTGACTTACTGCTCCCTCCTTAGACAGGGCCCTCCACCACCTAAGCAAGCCACTAGCTCCAGGAGAACCCTGCTCCTTCACGGGGGCACCAAGGGACTCGGGGACAGAAGTGTTGCAAATCTATGCGCCCGTGTGTGCCCGGCCATCCCTGCCTGTCTCCTGTTCCTGGTGGTGCCAGCTTTCAACGGTTCTGAGAAAATCTGTTTATTTTTTATTCTTTGAGAGGTGGAGTTAGAAGAAACCATAGGAAGTGCTTTTTTTGTTTTTTAAATCAGAGGAATACTCTTTATTGAGAAGGAGATAAGGCTTGCATTTTGCTTTTTTTTTTTCCCCAGGGGGGTGGCAGAGTTTCTTGGGGAAGAACTCCACCCTGAAGAAAGAGTAAAACTTGGGTGTTTAGCATCCTCTGTTCAAACCAATTCATAAGGTCAGTCAAGAGGATTCTTGGAGTATTCCTCTGAGCTAGAGATTAGACATTTATGAGAATCACTTGATGAGTAAGCTAACACTACTCAATTAAACATTATCTCAAAGAGAAAAACAGTATTGACAAACTTCCACAACCTTCTTTTCTTTAAATGCTGTTTCTTCTTAAATCAATAAATCTGGGGATACACTGCCAAGACATCCGAGGAGAGACAGTCACTGCTGTTTAGGGGTTAGCTGGTTTGTTTTCCACCCGTGGAAGTTTTTGAGTAGCATGTCTCCACCGCGGTCCAAATATTAGAAGATTCTTGGTGTGGTCATTTGTCTAATTCAGTGAGGCAGGCTTGTGGAAGTAGTTGTACAGAAAATCGTGAACTATCGATTTTAGGTTTCCACTTAAAAAAAAAAAAACACTACATTTCACTTTTCCTGGAATCACTTTTCTTGAAAAAATATATGGGAAGCTGCGTGCAGGGGTGGTGGTCACTTTAAGGGCAAGGTGGGGGAATAAAGGCACAAACAGTGGTCGATGGAGGAGGAGATTCTATGAAAGAAAATAAAGAAAACTTGTCAGAACAAATCAATCGCACACACAAGTGACTTCCCAGAAAAGTCCAGGACAATCAGAATCTTAAGGATTCTGCTGCTCCTGCAAGTTCTCAGATACAGAAATAAAGTCGTGACCAGAATTCAGTCCTCAGTCCTCGGGTAATGGATGTCCCTCCCAGGCCCTTTGCCGCACCACGGAATGAGAGAGCTCTAATTCCCAAGAACTTTGAGGCTAATTTTTGCCGCTATCGATTTCTCCAGACTCAGCTTCCAATGAGGAATGAATCTGAAAAAATACGTATTAATTTGAATCCCCAAGATTCGAGTTATTAGAAAGAACAAGGACAGGTCCTCTGGTTCCTACTTTGTCTGCTTGGAGCTATTTGCACGAGATTGGAAATTTTCTTCATGGGCGGGCGAAGAGAGACTGTACTGAAACTTCTGCGCACTAATAGCGCACTCGGCTCTCCGGGAATCTCACCTTGTTGGGGGAGCGGAGGAGGGAGGGAGTAGGGAAGAGTTAATACAGAAATCCAGTAAAGAATAAAATTTTAAGTGTTAAAACAGAACTCGACAGTATCTTAGATTTTAACGTCCTCCATCCCGGCTGAAACAAAAATGCAAACACCCTCACCCCACCTGAGCCCGCGTCCCCCCAGATCCAAGGGCATCGAGGAGCAACTCTCGGCGGATGGATCGTACCCACGAGCCTTGCGGAGCGCCTCTGCTGCTTGCCTTCTCCTGCCCAAAGGGGGCGCCTTCCTCCCAGGCCCGGGCGGACCCTACCTTGCCTTCCAAAAGCCTTGGACTCTGGCAGGAGAGCGACACGCTGGAAGACCCTGTCTACACAAGTAGCAAAAGATAGGAGATATGCTATCCGTGTCATGAAGACACTCCAGGGACTGCATAAATATATGCGACACACGCGTTTTAACAGAAACATGGAGACAGCTGGTAGGCGTTTTGCCTTTCTTGCTCAGGATTCCAGGGTGAGCGGGGAACGGGGAGGGGCGCCCTCCCCGTACCCCCTCTCGGGGCTAGATGAGTCTAGGTCAATGTGTGCTAGGGATGCTGCCTGGGAAGCAGAGGGTCCGTGTCTGTGGAGGTGGGCGAGACATGGCTGCGTGTATACTCCGGGCGCTTAAGGAAGGGGGTGTAGATTGGAGAACTAGAGCGCTGCTGTGTTAGGTGCTGCTGCAGGGACACCCCGGTCATAGGACCCTGGTCTTCACATACAGCAGACACTGGCCATCCTAGAATTAGGCTCTGAGGTCAGAGGAGCCCTCTTTCCCTCAAAGGAAGGACAGTAGTTACCCTAAGTCTTTTGTGTGTCCCCAGATCTGACTCTTGGCTTCCACTCATTCCTCCCTTTTGGGGCAAGAATTTCAAATGATTTACAGGACATAGGAGAAAAATTCTTAACCCCTTCTGTAAATCTTGGGATTTTCTACTTCTCTCCCTACCACACCCTGAACTTGGAGGTCAGCAAAGCCAGGCAACAGTGGGAGCAACAAACTGGCAGAATGAATACTTTGTCTTCTTAATAGAGTTGGTGGTTAATACTTACCTTCCAAGATAATCTGAGCTTGGGTGTTCACGAGAAACAGAAGCGCCAGCCCAGAGCTGCAAGGGAAATTGCATTCCCACACACGTTTGTCTGAGAGTAAGAACATTCACCCCATTCACTTAATTTCTCATCATCAGTCATGTCATTATATTTTAAGGGACCTCACAGTGCTGGAAGGTGGTGTAGTTATAAATAAGCATAAAAACAGATGGGCGCTCTCCCAGTACTCTAAATATACATGAGGGAGGCCAAATCTTTTCAAAGAAGATTCAGATACCCAACTTAAAGGTCAAGGGACCCAACACAATCAAAACTGGAGCCAGGGTATGTTGAGTTTAATCAGCTTGACTACGGCGCAAAGTGAAAGTTTTAGCCAGCACTTCGGATGCATATAGACAACTCCATTTCCTTAAATTTCCGTTGTATGGAATGCATGCTAGTGTGCAGAGGGCTTGGAAGATATGGCCTGGGCCTGGTGGATGGTGGGGCCATCCCTGTCCAGCCTCCTGCCTTTGTCAACCGTCCTGTCCTTGTCTTCTTTGCATTCCCTGTACCGCACTGGCTGTCCCAGAGACGCGTACTGCTGAGAAAACTGGTGCCTACAGGCCATGGAAGCCTCCCAACTGCTGTTTTCTAGAATCCTCAGAAAAGGAGAGAGCTGTGGAGCTCAACGATATATAACATAACCAAGCATTTTCATGTATTTTTCTTCTCTGATAATTCATTTTATAATAGCCCACTTAGAGACTTCTTGGGAGTGGAGGTTTGGGGAGCTGGTTAGTGTTCTGTTTCTTTTTAAAGCAACTCGTGAATACATTGAAGTTGAAAGTTCCTTTGGAAATAGGTATTGAAACTAATCCTCTATACCTGAGCATTGACATATAGCCAGGCATCCAGAATTGGAGGAATTATGTACACTGTGACTTTCTTTTCTTTTCATTTCTTTTTCATTTCCCCCCAGGCCTACTTCCCTAAATCCCATTCTGGGGTTCTGGGTCACAGTAGTCCTATACCGCCGCCGGGCTAGCTGCTAACCTGTTGCCTGGGCTCAGCGAATGTTTCAGAGATAGAATTGCCTCCCATCTTTAGCAGATCTCCTTTCGAATCCAGCGGAAGCAGTGGGCCCGGTCCACTCCCTTTCCGACTTTATACCATTTGCCTAAAAGCTCTCCTCCATTTCAGCGACCATCTGCATCCTGAAGACTGCCAGGTTACACTGCACGGCTCCCCTTGGAACTGCAGGCCCATATGTGTGGCTACTGATTCAACATTTCCATGTGAACATGGCAGGAGTGCTTCAGACTCCAAAACAACAAAACAGGGCACCAACTAGCTTCCTCACCCCAGTCTGATCCTTTTACAGCTTTGCCTGTTTTTCCATATCACAACATGGGAATGCAAAACTCAGAAATTTCACTCATCCTGACCCCTTCCTTTCAGCCTCTGTCCAGTCCATTTCCAAATTGCAACAAGTTTACCTTCTAAAATCACCCGAATCCATCTCCTCTTAAAAATCTATGATATCTTACCTGCACTGCTTACCTGCACTGCAGGTAACTAATTGGGTCTCCCTGAATCCATGCTTTTCCTATCTGTAGGTGGTACAGGGTAGATAGAATAGATCCTCAAGGAAAATTTGCTGAATGAATAAAAGGCATGCGAGTGCATTCTTTTACAAGTACATTAAAAAAAAAACTATAGCTCTCTCCTTTAGAACTCACAATTGCTTTTTATTTTTTAATTTTTTTTAAATTAAATTAATAACATATATTATATTATTAGTTTCTGATGTAGAATTTAATGAGTCATCAGTTACATGCAACACCCAATGCTCATTTCATCAAGTGCCCTCATTCATGCCTATCACCCAGGAACTCCCTCCCCCCACCCACTCACCTTCCCTCCAGCAAACTTCAGTTTGTTCCCTATAGATACGTCTCTCATGAGTTACCTCTTTCTCTGTTTTCATCTTATTTTGTTATAAGTCAGGACCAAATTATTTGTCCTGTTTGGTGTTGTGGTTTGCTTTTTTTTTTTTAAATCACCTTTTATAGTCTGTATTTCCATTCATGTCCCAGCAACCTACCCATTCACACAGAGACCAGAACTGTTTCCTTACTTTTCCCTAGTATGCTTAGTTAGACTAGAACATTTGCCAATACCCTCTAGTCCTCTTTCTGTTGCTCTCACTTCTCATAGGAAAAGTCTTTGCTCTGTACCTCTTTTTTGCAAACCCACCCATGCTACCTTTCAAGGTTCTACGCTTTGTGACACTTTTCTTGGCTGCTTCATTTTAGACAGAGCAAACCCCTTCCCTCGACATTTTACTGTAGAAATATCAGCGCTTTTACGAATGCTTAATTATTTTCTAAATATGTTATGGTTGTTAATATACCCTGAGGATTTTCTTAAGATTAGAGATTTTGGGAAGAGGCATATTCCGCACTATATTAGTAAAGCCACAGTAAGCGAATTAAATAGATCTTCTTTTTATTAGTAGTGTGGTTCTGCTGTTTTTGCAATTTCTAACTGTAATTCTTTTAAATATAAATGTAATGTCAAAGTGCAATACATACTCATTTTAGAAAATGTATTATTTTACATTAAAAAGTTTAAATGAGAAAGTAAAGTCACCTATATTTCATCATCCTGAAATAGACGCAGTTTGTAGTTTGGTTGTTAAAATAGTTTCTTTTCATTTTTTACACATATTTTATATTAGTATTCTCCAGCAGAGGAATTTTTCATCCCATTTTCAAAGATTGAGTTTCACCCTAAATTAAGAAAATACACAAACATGTAACCCACTTGCTCTCATCAGAAAAATTAAACATACAAACAACAAATAACAGCTCCCCAAGGATTGTGGGAGCTGTGACGTCACAGCCATTTCCCAGAGTTCTCGGGTTCCAGCGGATCCACTCCCAGCAGTAAAGACCTTCAGAGTAAACAGCTTCTTTTTCTTTTCTGCTTGTTCTAGCTGGGAACCTTCCCTAGACATGAGCACATGTCTCCTTTTGAAATTGGAAAAGCCTGCATAATACTTAAAGGACATTCCGGGACCACAGTTGGAGAGCTACTGCTCAAAAAATTAGTTTTTACATGGGTTAGTAAGGAAGAGCTCCATAAAACCATTGAGGAGAAAAATGTCTTAAGGGACTGTACATTTTCTGTTATCATAGATCTCTGGATCTTGACTTATCATTTTATGTTTTCTTTTCTTTTCTTTTTTTTTTTTTGCTGTTTTAAAAGTCATACAATGCTCTTGTAAAAAGGGAGGAGGAAAATGATATTTATTTCTCTATACCTTGCAGAATGATGATCAGGTAGACTAGTAATAGCACACAGTAGTGTATTTTGGTAGGAGAAGCACTTATAAAAATAAAAATATATATAATGCATTGATCCATATATGAAAGTCTCCAGTGCCACAGCCCTTATTTAAAGTGATAATTGCAGAGAAAATATAAGTTGTTATTATGAAGTGTATTCAAAAATCGTTCCCAGGGAAGTCGGTGTTAAAATATTTGCCTGATGAATGCAGATATTTTCTTTAGGGAAAGTATCATCTAGTGATATAAAATTGTGTCTAACAAAACTTTTGAATTATAAATTACATATATCTGAGAAGTTAATCTCTCTGTCCTGGGAAAGGGGGAACCGAGAGAGTAATCATGCTTTTCAAGGATTAAAATCACACTTACCACACTTGTCCAATAAAAGTTCCTGCAGTTCCCTGCATTGCCTATTTCTGAGGGGAGAAAGAAGGAGAACCACCCAGAGAGCTCTTTGCCTATAACCAGATGTGCTATTCAGCAGCGTTACTCAAGTTTGAGGGAAGACCACAGGAAGAATCCTCAACACATTTAAGAAATAAAACGTAATTTAGTTCATTAATCATGAAACTGAAATCTGCAGTTTTGCTGCACATATTTCAAAGGCTGAATCCCTTCTGACAAGACAGACAGAATAGAATATCACTGCACACTTGACTGTTCTGAGTCTGTTCTTAGTTTCCTTCAGGGAAGAAGAGATTTTTCTGGGTGTGATCATTTTTACTCAGAATATAAGAGCACTATTTAAATGCATGCCTCTCTTATCCCCCTTTACCCCAACATGCTCCTTCCTCAGGGGGGTAAGAATATATTTTTTCTGCTCTGTTTTGGACTTTTTTGGTTTGGAGAATCAGGGCTACCTTGAACAGCCAGGAAATTCCAGCTGTATCTGGGTAGGCCTTAAAGTCAATCATTTTTACTGACTTACTATATATACTCAGACTGATGAAGGATTTAATTCTTTTCCCTGATTACTTGTATAAGTTAATGTCTTACTTTGTCTCAAAGAATTAATAATATTAATAATATGAGTAATAAGTGACATAAAATATGAAAGTGCTTCACAAACTCCAAGAACACATACCAATGCTATTATGTTTTATAAAACCAGTTCTAAGAAGTAGGTGGGGATAGTGTAAGTATTTTCATTTTCCAGAGAAGAAAACTGACTTGGAGAGTTTTAGGGAGCTACTGTTAAGTGACTCAAGTATTTCCTCCCTGTTCCTGTTTTATTTATTTTTTCATTTTATCCTGCCATGGGTGATATCAACCAAATTCTTGTGGATGCATTCGTTATAGTCTAGTGAAACAATGCTGAATTAGGAATAGGGAGACCGGCAGCCACCTCACAACACATTACCATGCTGCACAAATCTCTTTTTTATTTCCTTTGGCTCATAGTCTTTGTTATAAAGTGGGCATGTAACTGCTGAACCTGTCTTCCTCGTGGGAACACAGCAGGCCAAAAAGGTAATGCATTCGTGAAAATACTTGAAGAATAAAGGCCCAAATTTATTATCATACCATAGGAATCAAGTGGAGACTTTTCTAAATTATGTTATCAAGCAAAAATTTAAAGGTAAGAATGTGTTTCAATAAATTTATCCCCTGCCATCAAAAATCAAGACTCTTTCATTTAGATTTAAGGGTATCAGGGCTTTCAAAGCATTTTACTTTGTATTTAAAGAATTTTGTGCTAAGTTATGATTCTACAATTTACTTACTGCTTGACTTAGATAATCTGTGGGTCTTGATTTCCTCACCTAAAAACCTGGCACATTAGTAGCTAGCTATTACATGGGTTTGTTGGTTGGAATAATGCGATAATGTGGGCAAAAACTCCAGCACCCTACTTCCCATCCCATTGAAGGCATGAAATTAAATGTTTGCTCTTTTCCTGCTCCCACCTCCATAACATCTCTGACAAATGTCCTTTACTCCAGGTTCAGCTATATAATCAATGTGGTTTTCTGGTCAATGTTGGATGCCATTTTAATGTCTCTAAAACTAGGAATATTTCCATACTCCAAAAGTCATGCTTTTACAGCATGTCACTTACCAAGTGACTAAGCAGACAGATGTTTTTGATCTACAGTCAGGAACTGAAGCCTTGTGATTTCTAGTGACGTGCATAAGTCACACCATGAGTGCCTGGCAGAGCTGGGAGTCTGGTCGGAAGTTCCCTACTGTGGTCCCCTCCTTCAGACCACCCTTCTCCTCCTTAGCATGAACAATTAATCTGAATCTTCTTTAACTCTGAGATGGCACCAACCTTTCATATTTCCACTTGCTTCATCCATCACCATGGACTGTGCAGTGACGAAGAAGAAAAATGTCCTTCTCCAATTTTGACCCTGAATTTAATGGAGAATACATGACATGGGCTTCGGACCTCAGGTGTCAAGAATTATTATCCCAGACCTCACACAGTCAATAAGTTTCCCGGAGACCAACCATGTTGAATTTTCTCTGTAGTGTAATGTCTCTGACATAGCACCGTCTTACCACTCCTCTGAGACTTCTTTGGGGTTTATTTAATTTTTTAGACATCAATAGTACTTGCCATCCTAACTGTGATCATACATAAAGTTGCCATTCTTGCACCAATTTGGGTTTCTTAACCAGTTGAAGAAGATAAACATTCTTTTCCCCAGTTTGATATGTGACCTGCTTTTGTATGTATTGCTTTGAAATCTGGTAAACCTAGAAGATACACAGACTGCATTTCTATATCATAAAGCACCCGAGACTCTTGTTGCCAAGCAATTGACGATTAAATCTCCTTGGCATTCTTTGGTAACAGATGAGCATCACCTGTGGTACATGTGGAGAAAATGGGTCACTGTGGATGAGGTAACTGGACGAGTTCTTTGCATGACTTCTCTGCTGGTCTAGAGAAGTAGTTTACCATGTGCTTTCTGCAAAGAGAGGCAAAATATATAAGCATGCTCAATGGATATTAGAGATTAGGAACACAGATCTGTCAGCAATACCAGTTCTGACATATGGAAAAGGATGTGTGTGTTTGCTGAAAATGCTGGGACTATGTAGTCTCTAACTGGGGTGTGGAGAGCTGGGTCTCCGTTCTCCTTTAGGAAGCATGCAATCTTTCCCCATCTAGGAAAACTTTCCTTTGGTCCTTGTCTACCTCATGTCCTCCTTTTCTGTATCTCCTATGTGCAGTTCGTTTCTAACGATTTAGGGGCAAGAGATAAAGAGAAATAAGAGGTCATCTGATTCCTTGTCTGCTGTGCTTATAGTCGAATCCTGTAGATCTAAAAGTGTGATGCCTCGTTTTCCTCATCAGAATGAAATGAAATGTCTTGAAATGCAGATTCCGGGACCCCATCCATACCCGGCGAATCAGAATCTCCCAAACATGTGCATTTTTATCCCAGATGATTTTCATACACCGTCAAGTCTGTAGCTGTAGAAGTAGACTGCGTTCTTTCATAGTGATTCGCATCAAATGATGCATTTTTGCATGTCATCCACTATGTCCTGTGCGATCGGTGGGTATTAAACTCTCCCCTTACAAGTGTTGGTTTTATCTCTTCAGCCAGGTGTATAAAGTTGTGAAGACCAGGGCAGACAGAGAGATATTTTATACTTCGGAGCACTGATGGTGCTTTTCGTACATGACTTAATAAGCAGTTATTGAGTAAAGAATTCATGAAGCATTCTAGCTGCCTGGCACTGTTTTATGTGCTGCACATTAAAAAAAAAATGTGTCTGATGATTGATAAATTTTTCTATTTACTCAGTTTTGCTAAAAAGATTTTATTTATTTGACAGAGAGAGATAGACACAAGCAGGGGGAGTGAGAGAGGGAGAACAGGTTTCCTGCCCCAAGCAAGGAACCCGACGTGGGGCTCAATCCCAGGACCGACCTGAGCGAAAGGCAGACGCTTAATGACTGAGCCACCCAGGATCCCCTGCTTACTTATTTTATACACAGTTTGAAAAAGGTTTTTTGTTTTTGTTTTTGTTTTGCCATCACATAGAATTTTATTAAAAACCACTTAGTGAGTAAGATGTATCTCAGCGTGTTCTAAACAAAACCCTGAAGTTTTTAAAGTCTGCATAACTTCATCAACTCATACTACAGAGGAAAAATGTTGTCGGATGTCACATGGTAACTGAATAGACTATTCATCATCATGTGGGAAGCATCCCCTGAGGGCCTGCAGAAACTCTTGGGGTGGAATTTTCAGATGGATATGTCCTGAATTACCAAGTGGAAGCCAAGTCCAGACTCTACCTTGGATTGCATTAGTTATAGACCAGTGGTTCTCAAACATTAGCACACATCAGAATCACTGGAGGATTGTAAAAACACAGATTCCTGGACTCCACTCCAAGAATTTTAATTCAGGAGATTTTGGGTGGAGCCACTAAGTTTTCATATACTGTCTTTTTCAGATACTCGTTGTGAGGAGGTTTTCTTTGAAATTTCAGCATAACTTTTCCAACTTTGCCATGTTTAAAGACAAATTTAGTGGGGTACTCCCATTAGTGGGGTACTAGGCTTGGCACATGCTCAAGTTACATCTGAACTATCTTCTTTTAAGGTATGTTCCAAGGCTTTTGTCCTAAATGGATTTTCTATTAAATATTAAGCTTTTTTTTTTTCCTAGTGCAGTATACGCAGTTCATAGGTTGTTGTCCAAAGAGTGTGTGCAGGGGGAGGGAGATGGATAGAAATAACCTCTTAAATGATAGACCTTTTAACTCATTAAACATCATTTGGAAAAGCAGGGTTAGTGGACTTCAGAAAGCTCAGAGGAAGAGAACAAGAATGCAGGGCTCTTGCATAGATGAGAAGGGCCAAAAACCAAGGGCAAAGGCTTCCCTGGGCTGTATCTGCAGCAGAGACCACTGCTGAGTAACAGGCGTCGCAGCCCATCTGGGATCCTTTGGTGACACGGACTTTGCTCTAGTGGTTGATGACATCACTGGAACCCTCTTGGTGGAATTACAACTTCATAATTCACAGCTAGCTGTTGTTTATTTTATATTTGATCATTTGTGGAGCACACTGGCAGCATACACAGGGGAGCCATGTGGTCATTCTCCTGCAGCTCTTGTTGTTGCATAATTAAGTGCGTCAGAAGTAATTCACCAAGTGTCATGACATTCCATATTTCAGATCTGCAGATGCTGGCCTTGCTTGTGATTGTCCTGAAAGTTATCCTATCTGACCCACCTTCTCAATGAGTTTTCCTTTTGGAGGAACAGTTATCAAAGACAGCTGGGCTTCTGGGTTTAAATGCAGGTTTCGGAGGAGCAAGCACAAAGCTTCCATAGAAAGACAAACCCAAATATGGTATTGACTTCTATAATGTAACTGTAATGTGGTTTTATTTCTATTATCCCATAAGGATATAAGATGAATCAATCAAATAACAGAGAAGGTTTCAGGGTTAGCCTTGAGAATGGAAGTTAGTCCCTGTATTTCTTTGTGTTTGGCCCTTGGCTGCTCAGAAATGACCCCACTTATCTAGTGCCTTAGGGACTTTCAGAGGGAGAAGGGAAAAAGGGAAGGAAATTAGGATTTCCTCCATTTTTCCTAAAGGAAAGAAATTGAGATTTATTGAGCACCCAACATGACCAGGTCATGTACTGGGTGATTTATACTATTTATGTTGTTTAAATTTTCCCAGTAATGTTGAGTGGTAGATATTGTCACTCTCCAATTAACGAATAGGGCTTTGAGACTCTGAGGAGCCTTAGCAACTTGCCTGAAGCCTCAAGGTTGGTCTTGATGAAACCAGCACTTACCTCGATGCCTCTGGAACTCCGTATTCCATGATCTTCTCCTTTACCTTCCAGTGGCTAGAAAATTGGAAGGAGACAGTGGAGCTGAATGGTGTTTCTGCAGCATTTACTCAGTGAGACACAGAACTCCAGTAAATGTAGTCCTGGGCTGTGTATTGGGATTGCAAATGAAAAAATGCAAAGAATCCTCAGGAAATAATATCTTTGTAAAGAAAACGCCAGATGGCACTGGACAGTTCAGTGACAGTTGAGCTTAACTCTGGCTTGGTGAACTTGAATAAAAGAGGGAGTTGGAAGGTAGCACTAGAAAGGAATCTAAGTGAGCCAGAAAGCTTTTCTGAAGGTAAAGAAGTGATTTTGATCATGTTCTGATCTTGAACATGTCAACAGGGAACTCTAAGCTATAATCTTATGAGACAGAAAGAATAACAACGTATTTTTGACAAGTCTGTTGAAGATTCAATCAGGTATATGTGGACCTTCTTTACCTAACCTCAAAGTACAAAGCTTCTCAATTGCATCAGTTCTAATAGCAATGAGAATACTGAGGAAAAGAAAGATTCAAAATTTCTGCTTAAATTCCCTCCCTCTATGGGAATGAGCTGTGTTTGTTCGTTCATTTGTTTGTTTGTTTTTTAGGAAAGAGTAGGATTTTATTTGAAAGATTCAGTCTGATTTGGTTGTTTGGGACTGGAAATTCATTTTCCATATACAGTGTTGTAAGGGGTGATTAGATTCCCTGGAAGCCTCTGAAAGGCTGTAAATGTATAAGACAGATGAACTATAGTGACCATGGAGGTAGCCAGAGTGTTGCTTCTGGAAGGAAGTGGCTTAGTGGCTCAATGATAAGGAGGAAGGGGATGTCTTGGCCTCTTTATTGGTGTAGGACCAGTGCTGGGAAAAACTGAGAACTAGATGAATTTAATCTCTGGGCAGTCTTCTGCAACACCCTCCCCCAGCCACCAGAGTCTGAATGTGGAGTTCCTCATGTGTGCTCTTGTCACACTGCATGGCTCCTTCAAGAATGCCACTAAGGTCACCATGCCTGTTATCCTACTCATCCTTCTTCTCTAGAGTTCCCAGTGAGGAGGATAAACATATAGAACAATAAATGAGTGGGAAATAAGGTGCTGAACTGTCATCATCTGGGCACACAGGCAATAAGCCCAGGGCACTCCAAGGCCCCATCTTCTGGGATTTGCTGATACAACAAAGTTGGAGGCCAAGGTTTAAGTCTCTGATGATTGCAGAACAAACTCCCACTCCACTCTTTCTTTCTCTCACTCAGTTTCTCATCCATCCAGCAAATTTGTATCGAGTACTTTCTATGGGCCAGTCACTATTCTAGGTGCTGGAGATTTGGCAGTGAGAAACACCATTTCCTTCTTATCAACCTCACTTTCTCCTGAGAAAGCAAGGCAATAAACAAGTAAATAATTTTAAAAAACTATATAAATAATGCAATGATAAATAATGATAAGTCCTATAAAGGAAATAAACCAGGCTTCTTTGAGCAGGGATAGGAATGAAACGAGGGCGCTAACTATGTAGAGATCAGAGTAAAGACTATCGGAGCATTCTACCTACCAGGTAAAATCAGGCAGCAGAAGTGAACATGTGCAAAGGCCAGTAGGCATGAACAAACCTGGGAATTCTGAGAAACAGAATGAAGGACAGTGGGGCCAGAGGATAGCAAGTGATGGGAGCTGGTAGAGGAGGTCAGAGAGCTATACAGGGATCAGGTGATTGGGACCTTGTAGATCATAGTGAGGAGCTGGGCTTACAGCCTAAGAATGAAGGCAGTGGGCAGGCATGAGAGAGATTTAAACTGGGGAGTTTTGTGATCTGACTTGCATAGTGAAAAGAACAGTCTGCTATGTCGAGAATGTATATAGATTAGAAGAGAAAGGAGATGTGGTTAAGAGCTTCTTGCAATGGGCCCGGTGAGGGATTACGGTGTTTTGAATGGCCTTATGAGTGAGGCGCTAAGCAGTGGTGGTGGGCACCTATCTGGGCTCGCTTGAGGGGCCCGGGAGACTGATGAGCCAGCCAGCTTTGTACATGCATCAGGTCTTGCCTGGCAGACTCACCCAGGGCACGCACTTTTCTTAGCCTCATCTTTTCTGTGTTTCTGCACCCAGGTTTTCTCTCTTGCCAGCCTTTTCATGGGGGGCTCCCTGGAAGCAGTTGACAAAGAAGAGGGCGTGGTTGGGTGCAGTGGGGTGTGAAATGGGAGCAATTTTTTCTTAGGTTTGTTATTTGAAAAGTTAGAGCCTGTAATTCAGGTACTGCCTATAATTTTCCCAGAAAGGAAGGGTTCTGTTTTAAGTTCTGCAAAAGCGGCCTCTTTGTAATTTAGCAAAACATCAGAAGGCAGCATTGCTAACAACTACAATCCAGAGATGTGAAGGCTTGTGTAGCTGAAATGCCTCAAGAAGTGATTTGTATTTCCTGGGTCAGAGTTACCTCCCTTTCGTGCATCTGCATTAATGTCACCAAAGGTCAGAAATCAGTCAGATCTTTTCTTCAAACAGTGGACTAGTAATCACAGTTCTGAGGAGCTGCAATCAGAGCACGTTACTTACCACCTGTCATTCAGCTCACAAATATTTATTGTGTTCAGCACTGTGCCAAGCACTCTGGAGGATGCTAAAGAAGCCTAGGGCATGGGCTTTTGCCAAAAGAGCCAATCATCAAATTGGTGAGATGAATCTAATACTGACTCGCTCACGGCTCACCTCGGCGTAATTTTAACATGTCCAATTCTGAAATTATCAATCCTGCAAACTGCTCCTCTTCTTTTCCCTGGTATTCAACAGTACCTCAAGTCTTGGGGGAGGGGTGGGGGGCACAGAACCAGTTCAAAGTCTCAACAGCAACACCACCTCCTTCCGGTCTCTCCTCTATGTGCCTGTTTCTCAGGGCAGACATTTTGTATCACGGGCTGAATGAGATCTTTCCTCATCATTCCTTACGGACAGAACTTTTTCTGACCCGGAGGAGGAATTTCAAACCTGTAAGAAACCACTAGTTGGAAAACTGTCAGGAGAAATTTTGAAGAGATCCATCATGCTTTTAAAAGAAGATTTTGAACCCCAAAGAGTTTAAGCATCTTAGAACTTGTTGCACCCTGAGAGTTGAGAACTGACTTCTGGCTCATCTTCCTGAGTGTTCTGTCTGCCAACACTTCTCATGTGATTTCAAGTAATTTGGCAAATGAAAAGTTATGGTCAGCATAAACTTATTATTATGCAATTGATTAAGTAGACCATGAAGAAAAATTCAGTATTTGAACGGAAAAACTGTTCTTCTTATAAACCAACCTTGGAACAAGACGGCAGGCCCCCGACTTCCACACTAGAACTCAGAGGCAATCAGTTTCTTAATTTCTTCACACAGATGTTGAATCAATATTTTTCCTGAGGCTGAAATATTGGCTTTACAACAGAGTTTATTTGAGGTTTTATTAAGCTTATCTCTTTCTGAACTTCCACTAATGTCTTCATAATGGTCGGGGGGGGGGCAGAGAAAACTGATTCAGGATAGACCAGTTTACACCAGATGTGGCTGAAACCACCAGTCTTGCGGACCTCCTGATACCAGGGGACATGAAGAATAGTGTGAGGTGGGCAAGGCCTGTGGCCTGGGAAGGCAGGTCGGAATCCGCTCTGGCGTGGGAAGCACTGTCCAAGGGTGAGTGAAGCCTGGAAGAGCAGTTGAGTAGGGAACAACTCAGCAGCCCTCAAAAGCCTGACTCTGAAGCCAGGGGGTTTATGAAGGCAATCTGCAAGACACATTTAGAGGGAGGATGATTTGGGAATTACAGTACTTTCACTCAGACTAGGAATTTTAAAAGATATTTATTTCAATGTATGAAGAATAAAGAATTTAGAATCAGAAAATCTAGGTTTCATGTCTGGCTGTATTTCTGCCTACATGCATGGTCTCCATGGCATGTCTACGAACCTGAATGATAATGCCTGCATATTGTGATTATCGTGGGGGCTTGGGGGTACAGTTTGGAGGAAGGGATGCATGGCCCCAGATCTAGTCAATATTACTGTAAAACTCTGTAAAAGTGAGTAATACACTTCCAGGGATTCAGAGGATGGATTTTTCACACCTAGCAGGGACACATAGGGAAGCATTTCATGGAAGATGAGGCATTCGAATAGGACTTCGGTGAACGAGACATTTTTTTTACAGGTCAGAGCACTGTGAGTTAAGAACAATATAAACACTAAGCAAGTACATTTGAAATGGATGTGTACCTGTTCAGTCCCACAAGAACTGCTGCAAGCAGAAAGACAAGGCCTCTGAGTTTCTTTGCCACTAGCTGACATTGCTTCACTCCGTCATGGTTAAAAATATCGACTCCCCGCCTCCAGCTGTCAATCTGGTACCTTTCACCAGCATTAAACACATTTAAAAATGATTTGAAACAACATTACTTTAGAAAAAAAACCAAGCCAAAACAACAGCAGAAAAAACTGGTAGATTTTTAGTCAAGGGTACAAAAAACAAGGTTCTGTTTGTGTCCCAGAGATTTTTTTTAAAAACATCGTCTGCAGAGTAGAGATGGGAGCTTAGAAAACAGGCTGGCTTGGAGGACCAAAAGCCTAACAGGGTGGGAGTGGGCAGCTCAGAGTTTCATATCCCAGCTTTTCTTCAAAAGGACCTATGGTGGCCTTGGCGAGGAGGGAAGCAGAAGGGGAAGGAAGAGAAGTGTAGAAGAGAATTTCTCATTCACATAATCCCATGGTTTTCGGCAAGGTCAAAAGTCTGAGAGTTCCGTGGTGCCGTGGGGAGTAGGACTAAGGCAAATGTGGTTTGCTAAGGTCAGCAAATTCTGATAGTCATTCAAATTCTAGCCTTGGGCGGGTAGCTGTGTGATGAGAGCAGAAGAAGAGGTGGCATGAATAGACGACATTTAACATGGGTAGGAGACGGGCGGCAGCAGCAGCTTGCTCACTCAGTTCCATGAGAGGCATTTCCAGAACAAACAGACTCACCTCTTAATTGCCTGCATATGGATTTCCCACTTGGCGGATTCTTTATAAAATCTGCCATTGACATTTCTAAGGCACACACTCTAGAGTGACTTCATTCTCAGAGAGACTGCACTTTAAGAATGCAAGGTCACCTGGAAAGTCAACCTAGGTGAAAC